>JAGDQP010042467.1:0-16538 GCA_022664845.1 Lepisma saccharinum | reverse complement strand
TATATATATATGTCTATTTATATATTTATTTATAGACCTTTTGATGGAGCAGCAGCCTCTCGAAAGCAATTTCGTAAGATTATGTTATAATCTGCATTCCTACATTTGTGGTTTAAACTATCACATTTGATATTGTAATTAGGAACAAGATAAATGCGTTTTTTCATCAACAGGTATATTTGATGTCTTCACTCAACAAGTGGTTCATAGTAATGGCAATCCATGACAATGTTACAAATAAAGCAATCTTTTACACAACGCACAAAGGAATTTAGCACCCTGTCCACAAATGGCTTACGTTGATGCGCAATTCGAGTAGAAGATATACTTCCTAGGAGTCTAAACCTTTGCCAAACATATAGGGAACGTTTATTTTCTAAGTCTGTCAAGAGACTTACTGATCTACCGTGGTCCTCTAACATGGTATCATGAGGCAGCTAACAACTGTCCACACTACATTATCACTTAATCACAATTTATATTTCTACTATGCCATTTGTAAGTGTTAGACAGTGATAAAAGAGCTGGATTTTTGGTTGCATGTCAGATATTTATTTTTAATAGAGAGAACCAAACTTTCCATGTTTAAGGATATGATGCTTGCTCAAAAGTCTTAAGAATTTCAGATTTAGGCCGATGTGAAACAGGTTACACGTAATTCATATAGTAGTAATATCTCTAGGTACAGGGATTCCACCAGCCTCTGCCCTCCTGTGGGAGTGTCACTCCCAACCCTCGGAAGTACCCCCAAACTTAATTTTTACGTTCATAAATTGACAGAAACTACCCCAATTTTGACTTTACACCCCCCAAACTGAAAATCCTGGCGGAATCCCTGTCTAGGTAAATGTTTTTATAGAATGTTAATAGGCTTATTAGTCTTTACATACAATCCTAATAGGTGCTTTCGTGCTTCCAAATTTACAAACCAAAGTCGAATCATAATGATTACTTCTTATTAGTAGGTTATCTAAGGTTTAAAATCAGAAAAGTGTAAGGCAAAATGTAAGGGTGTATTTACCTAATTTTAGGTTTTCTATAGTTTTCCTGTGCACAGATAATATACAGAGTGTTTCAAAAAATAGTGGGAGCTCGCAGAATGGATACTTCAGATTTGCGTTCAGATCGTGATTTTTGAGACAGTTGGAAGGCTAGACTTTACTTTTATGGTAATTTTGAACTACATAAAACCAGAGCTTAAGACACATTACGAAAACAGATAAAGATAAACTGACTTCAAATTTGGTCTTAGATGCCATAGTTTGTCAGGACGTTTTAATCTGGTAAATCTGCAATCTTTTGTTAAAGTACTTTTGCAGTAAATGCACTCAATTCATACGGAACACTAGCCCCTATACAAAAGTAAATGAAGAGAAACTGACCTCAGATCTAGCTTCATATGCCATGGTTTACCTTCCCGAATTTAATTATTGCAAGGATTTTTTCAACATGGTACCCATACTCAAATCTGAAGTCAGTTTCTTTTTATCTGATTTGTTTGGACACTGGGGTGATATACAGGCTGAGAACATAGTTCAAGAAGTACCATGAAGAGTCCTTGTAGCCTTACAAGATTAAAATGGCGGCATAAATCAAGGTGTCTGAACCCAAATCTGAAGTCCAGATATTTTCTTCGTGCTGCCCCTATTTCCTGAAATAGCTAGTGACTTTTGATACATCTCTATTTATAGGGCTATAGTTTGATACGGGCAGAGATGAGCTATTCAGGTATTTAATATGTGCAGGAACGTAGGTGCTAGACAAACAACAACGCTACAGTTGCTCTAGAATTTCAATAAGCGAGCAAGTACCTGATATCTGGACTGTTTATTCATTCTGATTAACCTGTATTTTGCAAATCATGTACATTTTACATCTGCAAATACATTTCTCTAATTACTAATTTGAGCACGTTTAAGTTTTCATCGGGAAATAGTTTTATTGATGTTAGGCTTATAATGAGCTACTAAAAATTTCATATAACTCTGTATTATTTGACATTAACGAAGGTATATATTTGGTGCCCAATAGATGGCAGCAAAAGCAGTTGAACTTTTGGAAGTGAAATAATTTTTTCAGTTATGGCTAGTTTTGAAGAAGTTTACATTGTTTTCATACAGTTTTATTATTTGCAACTAATTTCATTTTTGTATATTGTTTTGAAAGTATATTAAATGTATAAAAACATAGTAAAATAAACTATTTAATGTATGAATGTTAAAAGGTTGTTGTTACGAGTAGGTGAGTAATTATTAAATCTTAGCATAGTAAGATTATTTTAACCAATCAGAGCTAGATATTGAAATGTCCATTCACAGTTGTACTGTAAAAGGAAAACTTGCTTCCCGGCATTCACCTGGTGGGACAGAAAATATAAACCTCAAACAGCATGGGTAGTCGCGTGATGCAAAGTTCGAACCCATGTTCACAGAAAACAATGTTGTCATAAATTTACTGACGGATTACCGTAAAAGATATATTTTATGTAGTTAGACGAGTAATTAAGTCTTAGCACCGTAGGATTATTTTAACAAATCAGAGCTTGATATTGAAATACCCATTCACAGTTATACTGTAAAAGGCAAACTTGCTGCCGGGAAGGCACCTTCAAACTAGAAGCGGATGGACTCCTCCTTACATATTCTCCCCTCCTTTATCCCGGCCTAACCAAAAGGTATGTGTCTAAAAGCCACAAACAAATTGAATAATAATAGACTTTGTCCTTGAAAACAGTATTTCCGATTTTTGCAAGGAACAATGTTTTCAACATAACGAACTATTCCACCATCACGAGGTAGACGGAAGAGCTGAAAAGTGACCCGAACATCGTGACCCGTAGCCACGGTCCGAACCTTGACCCGGTCTTGTCCCAAAACTCGATCTTGACCCAAGAGACTAGGTTCATTCTGACTCGGCAACCCGATACCCGAATCTTGTTGACCCAATTGACCCTGTGGCCCAATATTAACCCCGTGATCTGGTCTTGTTCGTTTGATTTCAATATAGCAATATCGTAATTCGTGAGATTCCTTGAGAAGTATGAAACTTCATATTTGAGAGTTATAAAATATGTTAATGCTTTTATCCTATTTAATACTCCAAACACGACTTTCTCTTAAAATAGCCTTTCAGATAAGGGCACACCTTCGACGGTATATTTTTTCTGGTCACATGAGACTATTTCCATGTTATTACTATTGTTAGGAAGTTTTCGGCGTTATATATTTGGTGCTGTGACAGTAACACTCGCGGTTGGGGTCACCCTAAAAGCACTGTTTAAACGTAAAAGAATATAATAAAGAAAGATATAATAATAAAGTAACATCCCCACTTCACGCTGTCCCATTTTCACTGTTCGTTGGAAAACAAAGACACTTGGCAGTACGCTTTACCTTCCGGAATCTCTTGTTTAGTGCTGAGTTGAGATGGATCTGACAGCTTCATTAAATGATTCCGAAGGTAAAGTGGATGTGGAAGATTTAATAAGTGCAAGACCAACCCGTTTTATCGGCCAAAAGCTTAGAAGAATTTAAGTCCAGAAAGAAAATTACTTTCCTTTTTCTGGTATTTCGCTTTTTGTGCTGCAAACATATAAAATATGAACACTACAACCTTCCCTTATGAGCCATTTTTACAAAATGATCAAATCATAAATGAATGAACAACTTTTTCTTTTTTGGTCACTGAGCGGTGAAACACGTACCGACGACGAAAGACGCGTGCACAACCCGCACGATCTTTTATATGCGCGGTTCCGCGCCATCGACGGCGAGATACGTATTCTCAAAGCAGCATTTGACTTTACAATGTCAAATAAGTTATTGTTTAGCTTTGAAAACAAATAAACCAGATATGCCTCGACCTAGTTTCTTAGGTCAAAATAACTTGTTTAGATATTTGAACATTCTTGTTTACAAGACCACTCATCTCTTGAACTGCAAAAAAGGAATAAGATTATTAGGGGACTATATGTTTAGCCTTTAGATGCGCAGTAGTTTAGACCTTCGTGATGCAATGTCACGCGGTCGGAGCGGTTATAATATGTTGTGGGTCTTCGCTGAATATTTTCAAATGCCATTTTTAGAAATACATTTTCATTCTAATATCTTGATTTCATGTTTTGTGTATATGCACAGTGATCTTAATATTTACGTCACATTTTGATAATTTGATACAGTGCTCCCAGCCTTCTTTTCGTTAATGTTTTGTTTTACATGCAACTATCTCTAGAAAATATATTACCATGCCATGTGATACGCCTCAGTGTTTCCCAAAGTGAGTGTATTATTCATATAAACTATACAATTTTAAATATTTGAGCAGAGAAAAAAAATATTTTTCTGCTCAACAAAGTTATGTTCACCGTAGGTTGAATTTTATCTGACATTACTAATTCCGTATTTTTAGAGCCCATTACTTACAAACTATGTAATCGTATTAAATGTGTACTGTGTTTTATTTGAAGTTCTCTAGTTTTATTCCTTTTTTAAGTAGTGAAGTTTAAAATACATTTCCGTGGCAACATCGACCTTAAGCGAGAAACAAATAAATTTTATACAAGCCAGCATAGTGAGTGGATAGAAAAAAATAAAAATAAACATATAATTTGTGTACTGTAAAAAGATATATCATCAACATTGATATTTTTGGATAAATTAGATGTGGAAGTAAAAAATCGGATATTGTCATACAAAGTAAAATATTTTTCCTTTACGATGGAGTGCCCACTCTGAATCTGTAACTGCATAATCCTGAACGTAAAAGCGGCAGCAACAGCCATGTTTATCCTTACCGTAAGCAGAACCGGCACTCGTTATATTTACCTACTAGCGATATAGAATACATTAACGGTGTCCTTGGTTTCGTTGAGTTCGCAGTAATGTAACATCTGTTTCGGATAGGATATTCAACATTCAATTGTTCCAATAAACTTCACATCTCTAGCCTTTACAGTGGTAGGATTACCATTATTTTTTTCAGACTATATACGGACACATTAGCTTAAAGCCAATTTATTTAAATAGAATGAAGCTGCGTACAATTACATGTAACATCAACATGAAATACACACTAAATACAAGGCAATCGAAAACGATATTGCCGTTTTCGACGTCGCATGGGAATACGTGATCACTGATATATAGAAATTAGTGATTCTGGTTCTGTAAAAGCGATTGGATGGGAGTGGGAACATAGCCGTCATCAAGACAGGCGATTTGCGAATTCCCAATTATACTATATAGAAAATAATATCAAACAAAATAAAATTGAAACCGTCATAATTTTGAAATTAACATAATGGAATCTGAACTCAGAACAGAGTACAAAATTTTCTAATAATAACTTGTCAGTAATGCCGAACACTAACATCAACATCTTTGAATAGTCAAGATCATCAAATGCCTGGTGTGGTACAACTAGTTTTTCACTACAATAGAAATTAATGTGGTGTGATCAATTGTTAATAAATATTTTGACGTCACAAAAACGGAGATGGCATAACATTGTCAGACATATAGGAGTTTCAATAATTGAATCATATGGGCCAACAAACGTTCAAGTGACCTTTTCAAATAAAAAAAAAGATTACATTTTATATATAACAAGAAAAATATTAGACAAAATATTCATACTTTGCACGGAGACATGTTAGACTAAAGTCCGCTTTTGTGCAAAGTATAAATATTTCATGCCTCATATTTTTGTTATATATAAAAATGTACTCGTGATTCTTTTTATTTGAAAATGTCAATTAGACGTTTGTTCTCGCATACGCTTCAATTCAGGCAAATTTAAAATCGTGAGTAATAGCAATTTCATTAGATGCTGTGTTGGGCGTCGAAGATTACAGAAATAACATAATTTAACAAGCATTAATAGACAATTTATGTGCAGGAATTCCGAAGAAAAGGGTTGTTAGGTAAACTATCTGTTTTATATTATTCCAACATCAACCATCAGCTTGAGCTAAAGTTACCTAAAGTCATTTCAAAAATTCATAATCGGCTTCACTTTGAAAGCCCTTGGTAATCAGAGTCAATTATATATATATATATATATATATATATATATATATATATATATATAAGAATAATATGGCATTTAGAAAATGGATTGTATATTTCTTAAGAATATCTATCAAATGAAGTTATCCATAATTTGATTTTTTTTGTTATTGGTGAGGAATTTGAAGCCCTGGGATATGCCGGCTTAAGTTAGTGACCTTCAAATATATCGGCTAAAAAAATTAACTTCAAACATGAAACAGTTCATTTCATTAATGTTAATGTTACATGTGTCGCTTGTCAAAATTTCAGTATTTTCGTTGATGATTTGCTCGGTATGTTTAAAAATTGAAAATAGGATGTTTGAGTAGCAAGGCATCATAAGATGATGGGCAGAAAATTATTACTTTAAAATAATTTGTATATTACGATTGGCTTATTCGTGCTTTTTAAACTTCGTATATAAATGAGTGTGTCTAAAAAGGAAAGAGAGACTTCCTTTTATTGGCTTTCTAGATAAACTACTTCAACTTCATAAAAAAGAGTACGTTCAAAAATATAAAAGTACAATAATAGCATTTGTATTTTTACTTTTGATGTTTTTGCGTAGTTTGTTTAGTGGGTATAAATTTGCGATTACGTAGATTGAAATGAATGTGGTCCATGAAATCGAAAGGGAGAATCCCAAGTAGCTTCTTATGGAATGCATGCTGTGAAAATCATAAAAAAAAATATTCACCAAATATATGAGGATAGAATAGTAGAGGGTAAAATCTGAAATCTAGGGGGTCAACTTTCTCCCTTGCACCTCCATGCCGACGCTCTTGATAACAAATGTGTTAAAGCCGGAGGCCAGGCATCACAACTGCAACTTTACGCACCACTAAATTATGTGGTTTAGTCTGTTTGTAAGTGTGTAAGTACTGTATTCTTTAGTAATTAGATGTGGCTAGCTTTACTGGTTAAACAAGCATCTCGTCCACCTGCTTGAACATCATCACACTTCAATGGATCATCCATGGTAAGAACTCCAGGATGGAGAAAGCTGTTTAATAAATCTTCAATTGCTGTGGTCTTTAGATGCTTATCAGAAGAGAAACCTGGTATAGACTACCTAAAATAAAATAAATTGTTAAATCATATGTTTAGAAGAAAAGCTTTGGTATTATATGTTAAACAAACTAATGCGTACGGCAAACATTTAAAGTGTTTATTAAGTTTCCATCGAAATTTTACTATCTTTTCAATGAGGCATAAATACCATGTAAAATTTGCGAAATCCGCTTGGACTAATCACTTTATGTTTCGGTTGTTGTCCGCAAGCCCAGCTTTATTAGCTGTTTCAGCATTATTGTAGACGGTATTCCGAATGGGTTAGTCTATTGAAGTAGTACGCATATACACGATATTGATACGACAGACTCTATTCCCGATTACGATAAAGATTATATTCTTGAGCTTAATTTTGATCACAATCTAGATATCTAGTATTTATTATTCCTATTTCATTTGTTTTGTTTAATTTGTTTCGAAAGTTATTCTACGTGAATAGTGGCTTTTTCGTATGAGTAAACAATCAAAACTTCGTTTAAATTGATCAAATGTATTAATATATACTATGTAATCAAAAGTATTTCGGCACCCCCAAAACGTGTGTTTGTAATAGAAGGCGACAGAGTACCACCATATACCTCATGGAACACGTGGTCAGCGATCTCAGTAGTCATAAAAATGCCAAATGGAACAGTCGAACGAACTCACGGACTTGCAACGTAGTCAGAGCATGTGTGAGAAACCTGTGCGCAAGACTTTCAGCCTCCTAAGCATCTCTAAATCTACTGTTTCCGATGTTATGGTGAAGTGTAAACACGAAAGGACATTTGTAACCAAACAACGTACAGACCGACCTTTCATGTTGACCTTCGGAGATCGTCAATCGTTAAAAAGGGTCGTACAGCGTTACCGTCAATCATCCATCGATAATATCAATCTGCATTAGGATGTACACCAAGCATCATGACTGTTTGGCGTGAGGTGCGAATTTTTTATCTCTATTATTAGCCACACATCGAAAAGGGAAATACCAAACATCGCCTTGCGTAGTGTAAGGAGCGTCAAAACTGGACCCTAGAACAGAAGAAAACCGTTGAGTGGAGCGACGAATCACGGTAAAGAATGTGGCGATTCGACGCTAGTGTGTATTAGTGGTGAATGCCTGTAGAACGACATCTACGAGCCTGTATAGTGTTGATAGCGAAATTGGTGATGGTTGGGTTACACAGAGTCCTCGCCTATTTGGATCCGATAGAACAACTCTGGGATGTTTTGTAACGACGGTTTGTGCTAGACCATACCTATTCTTATTTCGGCGCTTCGCGAGGAATGCCGTCCCTCAGAAAATTTTCCACACCCTGACTGAAAGTACACATGTGAGAGTGCAGGTTGGCATCGAGCCTAAGGGTAAGCTAACACCATATCGACTGCCAGTATTCCCTGTAGAGAGCGACCCATAGTTTTACTTCATTTTCAGGCGAGTTACCGGATATGTTGGTCAGATTGTGTATATCATTCTCTCAGGTCACTTTCATGATCTCAAAATATATGGCCCAGCAATTTCTTCACTCCTCTAAAATAACCAAAAGAGGAAATAGTCATGATACGACCATTTCATGGAAGCTATTTGCATCAGGATCAGGAAAATCCCCAATAATGAGAGGAAAATGCCAGGAGCAGTAAAAAGCAACAGCTAAACGTTAGAAAGATCGTAAATACAGTTCGTATCGGGAAAGGAAGCTGGAAAATTAAGAAATGGGAGGTATTAGTAAGAATGATTATTCCTCCGTCTAATTTCGACTCACAAACTACAGCAGAGTTTTCGAGTTCAGGTGGTCAACAAATTCAATTATTTAATTTAAGCAACATTCTGAGATTCAAATAAATGCTATTCAAGAGGCAACAAGTCCCCCATAATAAGACATGCTAGGTAAATCAGGGAAATAGTATTTAAATCGCATTTAACATTAGATATTTAATATAATCTTAAAACTTCTTAATACATATTCCTTAAATAAACATAATAAATAGGTAATGATCGTCCTAGCATGTCTTATTATGTATTATCTACTCACGGTAGGGGTATCACGCTTGCCCAAGGCGCTCATTGTAGCTGGATGGGACAAGGATAATATTTAAAATTTAACCCTAGTAATTACAAACGGTAATAAGAATTAACAATGTATTCAGTGTATTTGCTTGTGTGTATGTAACTTTAACCTAAATGCTAAAAAGTTAGTTTTATTCCATATTTTTATTTTCTACCTTCACTGATTTATATAATGTTCGGTATTTGTATACGGTTTTGATAGTATTGGTTACTAAGGAACGCCTGCAAGTTAATATCACAAATTAAGGAGTATTTCTTTCACAAACAATACAAAATACAGCAGCAGCACTTTATGGCATGACGTTATTTTAAAATATGTTAATGAAGTTTACTCTTTTGGAATCTTAAACACAATTCCAGTTAGAATGCGTACTAATCCAATTATTAGATTTAACGATTTATTTTGTTTGGTTTAAGTAACATAATAATACTTATACTGTACGGTGTGTGTAATAAGGCCCACGAGACGAACCTGAGACTCCAATATTTATGATACCAAACTCAATCCCACATTTCCCTGTTGGGGTGAAAAATATCAGTGACTAGAAAGTGCAGCAATCTACTAAACAATGCAGAAAGGAAGATAAAGAGCGAGGGACTATAAACATTTTGAATTTTGAATAATTTGAATGCAATTTAGAAAGATCATTATGTGTTTATTATGGTATCAGGATACTATGCAGATGTAATTCTACGAACATAAATTTATAAAAAGAATCTAAAACATTTCTGCGTATGCAAAATTGGTTAAGTGTTTGCGGCAGAAAAATGTCTCTATCTCAAACTTTAATAAAAGCAATATCTAATACCTAATAATCAGGTAATTACTATATATTAGTCATGCTATTATTTCTCATCATTTACAACAGAAAATTTGAGAGGATCAGGGATTCTGCCAGGTTTTTTAGATTGAGGGGTGTAAAGTCAAACTTGGGAGGGTGTATGGTTTTGCACGCTTTCTATCGTTTATTCACCGTACAAAGATTAAGTTGAAGGGTGCTCTCGAGGTTTCGTGGAGTGACAACCCCTCAGAGAGGTCTGGCGGGATCCCTCGAGGGTACACATTCTGTTCACGCTCTTCGTCCTATTTACACAGTGCTGTGGTTGGTTCTGCATGTCAAAAGTTTGTACAGGAAAGAATGGCACCTTGCACTAATGAACTTTCTAGTATTGGTATGACGGTGACAGCTTCAGAGATCTAATTTTAGTTTAAAATAAGAGGTGCGTGACATCTATGAATGAAATGACAAACGATTATGGATGTATTATGACTAATTGGGCGGTGTTATGAAAGATCAGAAACCCTTGAATGACTCAGTGACATCATAACGAAGAGTGTCTTTGAGGTGTGTTTGTTTAATGAATTTTTGACGTTTGTGAAACTACTGTTCTTTTATTCTACAATTCTAATTCAAATTCCCTTCCACCTTATTATTTCGTCACAGTCAAAGTAAATGCGTATCTTGTTAAGAAGTTTCTATTTGTTCTGCCGAAGAAACATCTCTACCCTCTGATGTACTTAAGTTATGATATATTACAAATTACCAGTGATTTCTTAACAGTATTGTAAGTTTACGAGAATAACACTAGATTGAGCACAAAGTTGTACTGAAATTAATGTCTCTGTTTAAGCATATTTTGAGAAATAAGCTATTTCTGTTAAACAACTATTTACAATGCGTTATTGTTTATTACCCAGTTGGATATTTTTGAGACTATTTCTAGTTGGTATAGTAGTTTTGGAAATGTCCGTCATTTCCTTAAGCTACCTTACTTAGAATGTAGCTCATATACTATGAGTGAACATTTATGTTGGCATTTTTTGTAGCACATCTGGTTAATGAAAATTTTTGAAAGAGCAATACATGGTGCAGTATACCATTGCTCTGATATACGTACTACAGTTACAAGAAAAGGTGCAGTATACCATTGATTTTATTTCCAGTAACAAAAGTACTTAATCCAAGAACAAAATGTTTTTGAATTCTTCGTTATAGCAATAATAGCTAATAAAATTCGCTCTATTCCAATTAGTACAAATGTATACAACGTCTAATCAGAATTTTATTTATGGCTTTTAGGCATGTAAGGCTCAGGCTGGGATAGGGGAGACGAAATAAATGGGGAAGGTGTCGGCCATGGCCTATGTTGAAGGTGCCATTCCAACATTTGCCTGGTGTGACAGGAAAAAAACAGAGAACCACAGTCAGGATGGTCGGCCGCTGGTTTCTAGCCCATGACCTCTCCAATGGAACGTCAACGCCCTACCTCTGAGCTACAGCGGCACGCTAGACAACGTTTAACTTTGGAATAACTACTGATGGACACAAATGGGTCATACATTGTTTCATTATACTTCCATCACACTAACTCGAAATCAGGATTGAGTTATTGCTTTGCTAATGAGCAGACGCGTGTGAAAATCGTTCCATAAAAGTGTGGTTTTTCGGAGGGAGAAACGCAGTGGACCTAAGTTGTAAGTACTCTATTATATTCCTAATTATCAAAGGAACATTTTGTGAAACTTTTAAATATGTGCGAGATATTGACCATCGAAAGTTTGCATGTTAACCTTATGGGACTATAATAACCGAGAATACGTTGTCATCAAGAAGGCCACATCATCCAAGCTTTCTTGACCGAGGATTTCCGGTGAATTAAACTGAAGGTGAATCGAAGGTGACTGTTGTTAGGCGAGATCTTGTCTGGGTCCTGACGCCGTCATTGCCGTGGTACTTCTAAGTTCTTGTGTGGATACGTACTACAAGATTATGGAGGGCTAGGGTCCGAATCTCCGGTGCCGTATGAGATGGGGGTCTGATATTTTGGGAGGTCGTTGACCTCACCCGGGGGGTCGCTGCCCCTTCCCGAGTTGTTTGCGGTCCAGAATTTGACCGCGAGCATTTCGGGAATGGTTCTCCGGGGGTCATTGACCCCCCGCCGTTTTTTTTTTTTAAGCGGCCTCTCGGAGTGTCTGCTCCCGGATCTGCGGTACCGGGGTGGCCTTTTGGTTTTTCCATTTAATTATTATAAACTTAAACTTACCTTAAGCGTAGTAAGTGTTTTCGTGTGCGTAAACGAACGAACTATGGCGAAAGAATTCGATCTTTTGGACTTTACCAGAGAAGGACTAGTGAAATTCGAAAAAGAATTTAAGTCAGAAAACAAACAATCATCTAATAACCCATTTACGTTAAGATGGCAAGATAAAATAAAAAAGAAGCTGATAAACACCAGCACACCCAGATCGGCCAGAGAAGAAAGAGAGTTAAGACAAAAGCACGTCGATGAAATATATGCTGAGTGGGAGAAGCTACAACAAAAAACTCCCAAATCATTGAGATCAGTAAGGAAAGGACTCGTTGATCCAGAAGGAGAGGAGATGGATTTACCGCCTGAGCTAGATGAAGGAGCATCCAGAAAAAGAATGAGAACGCCGGAAGAAGAAGAAAGAGTCAAAAGATACAAACAGGAAAAGGAAAATGAAGAGCTTAAAATAAGAAATGCATATCTGGAAGGAAGATTAGAGGAGTTAGAGAAAACCAGAGAGAAATTGGAAAGAGAAAACAACAGGTTGAAAGAAATTGAAACTAAATTAGTAATATGGCAAACAAAAGTTGAGGAAAGGGAACGGGAAGTGGATAAATATGAGCGGACAATTAATGAGCTGAAGGAAGACGCAATACATGGCTCTGTAAAAATAAAGGAGTTGGAAGTCACAGTTGAGCAGACTGAAAGAAGAAGAATCGAGACGGAAGAAAAGTTAACTCTGCAAGAAGAAGAGATACGTAACTTATATATGGAAAACGGTAATCTAAGAGCGGCAAGGGAGGTGCCGACTCAGACACCAATGGTCACTTTTGCAGAAATGCTAAAAAAGGATAATACTAAAATTCCGGAGAAAACCAAGCTGATAGAGTCTACCAAAAGAAACACCAAACCCACGATAATGATCAAACCAAAACAAGGAGAATCGCTGAAAGATACAAGAATGAGGATAACTAAGTATATACAGAGACAAGACAAAATCAATTTCCAAATGATCCAAACAAAAACCGCGATTCTATTACAGATGGCAACTACTTTGGATGAGGAAAAACTCTTGAATCATCCAAACATGAAACAGAATTTTGACATGACGAATAGAAGCGAAAAGAGGAACCCGATGATGATAATCTACAGCATTCCGACGGAGATGAAGGAAGCAGAAGTGGTGGAAGAATTGCTGGTTAGAAACCTACAAGATATCACTGATGAGCAACGTCAATTAATAAAACCACGATTCAAAACGGGCCCTAGAGGACAGGATCGATATCATCTTGTGATTGAGGTACCAAGACAGGTTAGGCAAATATTAATACAGAATCCGAAAATTTATATAGGGTACGAGGTGACCAACATTAAAGATTACCTGGTGGTCACAACTTGCCTAAAATGTTTTGACTACGGGCATATAGCAAATCATTGCAAAAACGATTCACGATGTGGAAATTGTGGCGACAAAAGCCACAAGAAAAACGACTGCAAAGAAAAAGAGAAGAAGGTCTGTGTGCCTTGCTTTTCGAGGGGTAAAAAATGCGGGGGTAAACAAAATGAGTGTCCCCAATATAAATTAAGCCTCCAAAGGACGATTGATAGGTTTGACTATGGATCTTAGTCCAAATCAGGCCGAGGACCAGGATAATAAACAAAGAAAAAAGCTCCCCCCGTGTAAAATTAAAAGGAATCTGGTTAGACTAATGGAATTTAACAAAAATAAAAAAAATGAATTTATCAACAATTGGTTAACCAACAGTTATACGAAACCAACAGATAATTACTTCACGATGAAGCTGGGACACATTGACCTACAGGATGGCAATCAGGTTATTCTCCATTTTATTAACCCCGAACTTAGCACATTTCCCAGAGGATTTGCACAGATAGTGGCATTATCCCATGATGTATTTGAGTTAGAAGAAATGAAGCAAGAAGAGACAGAAATTCAACATAATTATTTCCTGAAAATATATTTTTCGACCAACAGGTATGGATGCGGCTTTATGCACATAAAATCAAGAAGAGAAAACTTTACAGAGGATTTGGATAAGACATTAAATCTACTGTCTTACCTTATGGGAACTACAAGGAAAAAGATAGTAATACCAGCTATTGGAATGGGTTTATGGAGAACGGACCCATATGCAGTTCTGAAGAGAATTAAAGAATATGAAGACCTAATTAAAAATATAGGATTTGAAATGATAATAAATGATGATTCACTCTTCAGAACCATCAACAAGGCATTGGATGAATTAAAAAATGAGACATCTAAGAACATAGAAAAGAGTAATGAAGAGGAAAAGGCAAATATGGATCCTTCAAGAGAAGAATTTGAAGAAATAAAGAAAAAACAGAACACAGAGTTGATAGACGAACCACCAACAGCTGGAAAACATAACTCGAAGAAGAATAAGAAGAACTGGAAATCTTGGATACCGAGGCTGTACAAGAGAAAAGCAATAAAGAATATTAATCAAGATACAGAAGACATCGAGATGGAAGACACACAAGATCAAGACGACCGGAGAACCGAAAATGAAGAAAGCCAAGCTGTAGTACAAATTTCGATAGAAAACAAAAAGGAGGCTTGCTTTAATTCAAGTGCATTTTACGAGAACCTTAACCTAAATTACAATTTAGCGAAATTGGAAGAACCTTTGATGCTGACAGCGGCATTACGAATAATTGTTAGAAATCTACATCCATCTGGAAAAACAATAACCTTCCCTATAATTGAGGAGGTTGATAAGATTAACCTTAGGGCCAATGGAATTACCAGCGATCCACAAGATTTGCTTACATTAATTGATAAAGTCTTCGAGAGGAGGAATGAATCGTTCCACACGAATAATGTCTACAGGCAGTTTGTTATGGCATATGGAAGGATAGTCTTCATTCCAGCGGAAAAGTATCCCACCTGCTATGTTCACACTCGACAACCATAATCATCTTCAAAGTAGCCCAAATTAATTTGGATAGATCGAAATTAGCAACAGCAGAAATTAGGCAATTTTGCGAACAGGAAGAGGTGGACATAGCATGTATGCAGGAGCCATATACCTACAAAGGAAAACTGATCAATATGCCACTGAGTGCTGTAGCAATACTGCCTGAGGATCCGAATCCAATGGTTGCGATAGTGATTTTTAATCGGCAAATAAATACACTCGTACACCTAAAATATGCGGATAAATGGACGCTCTGTGTCGATATAGCAAGGGGAAAACATAAAATAACATTTGTGAATGTATATTGTCAATTCTCCATCCCGAGGGAGATCTTCGTCCATAAGATAGAAGACATATTACTTGGATTTTTGTATAAGGATATAATTATTTTGGGGGATTTCCACGCTAAGTCTTCGCTCTGGCACTGCCGTGATACAGATGACAACGGAGAGATGTTCGAAGAGTTAATAGAACAACATAACCTTGTGGTCTTAAACAGAGAGGGACAACCACCTACTTTTAGAGGCAGAGCCGGAGCGGAATCAAACATAGACGTTACATTGTCTAGGGGAGATATTTCAAATTGTATATGTAACTGGATTGTTCATGACTGTGCAACTACTAGTGCCCACAACGTCGTCCGCTTTAATATAGAATTTAACAGAAATGAAACTGATGGAGAAGATGAAAATGAAGGAAATAACACCAAGTATAACATTAGTAAAATAAATAATCAGAAATTTGTGGAAAAATTGAAACTTCCACAAATTCAACATAATTGTAATCTGATGGAATTGACTACTAACCTAGAAGATGCAATATGGACAGCAATAAGAAGTTCAGCGCCCAAAATTAAACAGAGCAATAAAAAAAGAACACCTTTTTGGACGGATAGCCTTAATAAATTAAAACGAAGAATGAAGGCGAGCAGGAAGAGCTACAGAGCAGCAGGGGATCACATTTTGAGAGCTATAAGGCTGCAGAAATACAGAAGCATAAAACAACAAATCGAGAAAGAGCTGAGAGAGACCAAGAAGAAAACCTGGAAGAAATTTGTAGAAGAGAATCTAAGCTTAGATATATGGGGTGTGCCGTACAAAATTATAATGAAAAAAGTCAAAACCAAAGGATCTCTAAACACACTTAAAGATGACCAAGACAACTTTACTACTAATTGGAAAAATACAATAGAATTGCTCTATCAAAAACTATTTCCTGATGACCATATTGAGGACGACAACGAGGATAACAACAAAGCAAGAAATGAAGCAAAAAACATCCAGACTATGATAATGAAAATCGCCATGAAATAATTGTTTCAAACGATCAAGTAACGGATATATTAAGGAAACTAAAAACAAGAAAAGCTCCGGGACCAGA
>JAGDQP010042466.1:0-16538 GCA_022664845.1 Lepisma saccharinum | reverse complement strand
AGTGAGTGAGTGAGTCAGTTAGCCTAAAATGTGCAATTTCAGGGGTCCACAACTAGAACATAGTTTGAGATACGAATATGAAATTTTGTACATCTGCACATATTTACCATATCTCCTTAACGGCAAAAGCTCATATTCCTATCTTTAACATCTTTTTTCTTACGGGGCCCCCAAATCGTCGATTTTGCCATAAACTCTTGTTCCTGTATAACATGCTTCTGGCAGTGCTAACGTTTTCTGACGTGAAGAACTTGGCTCATGCACTGCCGTGCATGTTGATATTGATGAATTGCACTCGAGCTAATATGGTGGGAAAACATTGCTTATAGATTTGCAATGATGCAGTAGTACTTCAAAGCAGTTGATCAGCATTAAGGTTAACAGTGTGCGAAATATGATTAGTCCACCATATGCCTAAAAATTTGAGTTGAGAGACCGTTGCCCCATGCTTGGTCCACTCTGCTTTACCCGTCTTCTGAAATGGTAAGATTTTTGTTTTGGCGTGGTTGAGATTGATATTAGACACGGCACTAAAGTGTGTCAATCCGTCATGAATGACCTGGAATTCTGCCAGCGACCGAGAGATCCAAATCGCATCATCAATATAAACCATAGCCTTTAGTAAGGTGTTCTGAAAAAATATACCGTGCAATTAATTAGTCAGATATTGCGTTAAAGGAGCCATAGCTAATGTGTACATATAGGTTACAATGGGACTACCTTGATTTAGGTCACGTTCCATATGAAAGGCAGGTAAAACTCGTTGATTCATTTTCAATGATATTGAACATGCCTCGTATATATTGGTCATCATTTGAATAAATAGCTCAGGAAAATGAAATTTTCGTAAGGTGTCCAGTAAATAGGTTAAATTTAGCGAGGAGAAGGTAATCAGCAAAGTCAGTCGATACAACAGCAAAATCTAGTATGATTGGGTCGTACTAAGTTAATACGCCACTTTCACTTCTGAAAATCGTGAAAAATGAAAGTTATTGTACAAGTCTGAAATGTTGCATAATATTAGTTTATGATCCCATAAACCAAGTGCACTATGTGGTCTCATGAAATATCTCCTATGTCGCTGGGGATACACACGTCTTTTTACATATATTTGTAAAACTGTAACAGAGGTCACACCTTCATGATCGAATTATTTACCACTGGAAAAATGGATATCGATTATGTTGCATTTTTGTCATTATTTTTCTAATCTACTTGAGCATTTAATACATATTTATAGAAAAATTTGATGGAGGTTGGCAACAAAATGTAAAAAATTCATTGTTTTGAGGAAAAAGCGAACTGTAATAGTGAATTAGATTGCTTACAACAGTTAATATTGTAGTTAGTTGATCGGTTGTATGTTTTTATAGTAAGGCTTCTCGAAGTAAATAACGTGAGGAGGTGAATATTATTTGAAATGTAAGAACTCAGTTTACAATACATAGATTTCTAGAGTGACCTTCTGTTACATGGTGACCGCTGTTACAATGGCTGTGACCTCCTGTTACTTACCAGACGGTTTCTGTGGCACAGTCATATATTGTTGCTGCTTGAACTTCATTTTACTGTCGCATCTTTGACAAGTTCCCAACATGCACTCTTTTCTCTCTTGGGAACACACACTTTTCTCAACATCATCCTGAAGAGTATCACCCACGAAATCATTTTCCTTAGCCTTTTTGCGGATTAGTTTCATATTAGCACATAGCAAGGAAAGACAAGTTTCCTATCTGAAGCTTTTGGGGAAACCACATAAAATTATTTCAATTTTCTGAAAGTTTCATAACATATGTAATTATTTGGATACATTCGAAGAAATTTCTTTTGCAAGTTTTTTATTGTATATAAAAGTAACTGTTTCTGGTGTTGCTCTCCCGTCTTACAAACATCTTTCTTTCCATGAGACATTCTTGAATTTGCTTCATCAAGATAAAAATGTAACACAAGTTTTGCCGTAGATGGTGAAATTGTATTTTTGGCTCTCCATGTGCGTTTGACTGCTCTGCTTAAAATTCTTCAGTAAGATCTGTAACTTATTAGCTGATTGGCCTTTTTTATGCAGCCATACTTTTTAAGTTTCTTTGTTGATATAATTTGGAAGAATTTTCCCTGTTCTGTGGTGTTACGTTTTATTTTCTTCTTCATATCTGCGAGGTTCGATACAATTGATTCAGTGAAAATGAGCCGTTTCCTTAGTGCACTTGGAAGTTTGTATCCACGAGCTAGATTTCTAATCTTACTGGTAGGAGAAGAAGATATTGTCATCTTTAAACGTTGTAATCGCTTTTTATATTTATTAGCCAACCTTTCCCAACTTTTGGTCTTCTTATGTTCCTCTTCTAATTTACTCCGCAACGCCGATGTTTGCTTCATTCTGCTATGTTTCTTCCTCTTCTGGGGCATCGATACAGGAGCTGGTGGGTTCTCTTCACTATCTGGTGGTGTAGTAGTCTCCAGTAATCGTTCAGCTGCTTTTTTTGCTTTTCTCTGTACTTGCGCACCATCGCCAAGACTTTTTTTCTATCAATTCTCTTTTTCCTTTCCGTCATATTTTGTATAGTTTTCCAAGTACGTGCTTCTTTTCTTGCTGTCGTACTCTCTTTTCTTTTCACGTTCGTCTTCAGTCATTTTTGTACGTCTTCTACGTTGCCTTCCTCGGTCGCCGAATTAAGTGCCGAATCACCAAGTTTCCTTCTTTTTCTCATTTTCTTCTGTGAAAAAGGACTCTCATTTCGATCCTGTTTCAGATGTCCGCGTAAGGGTCTTGATTTTGAAGTTGTAGGAGTCTGAAATTCCATTGCAACTATATACGAAGTAAAAGGAAATAAACAAATGTAAGGAAATTGTTTCGAATTTTAACTTTAAAATGTATTCGTTTTATAATATTGGTCATAAGATGCTGAAAAAAGTACAAAATGCCGTTGTTGAGCAAACTGACAGTGTGTATCTCATACCGATGACAGCAAGTAACCTGTGAACAAGTGGAATGAAACATATTAAGAACATTATCTATTTCATTTGCTACTTCTATAACTTTTGACCAAAAAGGCCCTTTTCCTTCAAGAACTCTGGACATAAAGAGCATTTCGAAAGGAAGTATTTTTAGGGACTCGTAATCAGTATTCTGTAAAAAAAAATTCGAACTAATTAGAAGTAAGTAAGGCCTCTTTTTCTAGCATACGAGTTGTAGGACAAAATAAAGTAATTTCAAACCGAGTCCAGCTTCTCGATGTACACTCGTTTCTCAAAGCTATGTGAAATCTCATGTAACTCAGTTAAACTACGAACTCTGATGAATGAATATATTACAGGTTTAATTCGGACCCCTTTGATGTTTATCGGTGAAAATTTAGCATTGGTATGAGACTGTTGAGGCCAAGTAGTTTCCCAAGCTTGTTTGTATTTAATAAAGCCGCCAATGAGATTCTGAAATATGTTAGGAGATAAATACAATCCTCTAATCGACTCCACAACTTCGATATTTCTACGTGACTTTTCATTACTAATTGCAATATTTAATTCTTTAATTCTATATATCTATATCATAAGAAAGACTCTTCAAATTGAAACATGGCATGGTCACGCAGGTAACAGCGGTCATATTTTGTATCGCCGGTCACGCAGAAAAATAGTCAATTCGTGACCGCCGTTTCATTTTCGGTCGGTAGCTTCACCTGTCTTCCACACGTGGGCTTCATCGTGCTGCCCCCTTTAGTTATTATTATAATTGCGAATGGGATTTTAAAAAATAGTAGTTTTATTTGCATGAAGGAGTAAACGTATTCTTTAATCAAACGACCGTTGTTACGCTTTTAAAAATCATGTATGATTTTTTTAATATGTTTTGCACTTAACCTGTGTAACTGATTGCTTAACTCCTCGATTCAACAGCAGCCACAAATAACATACGACATCTTACTTCACTTCAAAGTGTTGCCAGTTCTGAACATGTTGTGTTCGGTGAGTAATGACGTCATTTGATGGTATGACCTCCGTTACACAAAAATATCGAGACATGACTTTGAGAGTCTCTGGTACTTACATAAATTCTTTACGGAGTATAAATTGTAGATAATTTTATATTCCAGTATGTTTAGTCCGCTTCTAGAGAAAGAAGGCATACTTTGAATTTGCTGTTTAATTGCAATAATATTCAAAAGATTCTATTTTGTGTAGCGGGACACGTGACCTCCGTTACATTTCATAAGTTTATCGTTTCAAAAAATATACATCTTTGAAGTAGTTTTGTTTGTCGTCATAGTTGTCTGTAAAGGTAGGGGCACCAATGGGGATTGTAATACAAGGCAAATGTCCTTCACTTTACAATTATCTTATCCTATCAAACCGTGGGACTGAAAGTGGCGTATTAACTTAGTACGACCCGATTAAGTGTTGGTAAGCCTGGGTAAGTTCGCGAAGAGACGCAAGCATCACTTGCAATTGGGTGGTGTTCGTAATACCGCCCTGACAGTCCTCTATTAACACCGACATCAGAGGTTTAAGTCGATCAGTAAATATTCTTAATAAAATTTTATAATCCGTATTTAACAAGGAAATCATTCGATACCTGGGAGAATTGTTACCTTTTTGCTGGCCTCCTTTAGGTATCAGTATACCGTACGATTGAGCCATTTCTGGAACCATTTTCCTATTGCCTAAATACAAATTATACAACTGAAGCAAGAAGGGTACTAGCGATTTACTAAAGGTTTTGTAAAATCTGAGGCCGATACCATCAGGCCCTGGCGAAGCATTGGTATTCATATTTGTAATGGCAAGAAGAATTTCAGCATCAGTAATCGGTGCACTTAAAGTACGTTGTTGGTGGATATTAAGCTGGTGTAAATAAGTGCTGTTCACATCTTATGACATTTTCGGTTTTGGGAAAAATCGAATACCTGAAAAGCGAAAATCGGTTTTCAAAAACCGAAACCGAAAACCGGTTTTGAAAACCGAAATTGATTTTCAGTTATGAAAACGAAAATCAGTTTCAGTTAAACCGAAGGCATTACTTCCACAAAAGTTTTTTGCACACGTTCACAATTTGCTATGTGATACATTGCGCTGGGATTAGTACAGGTAGCATGAAATGTTTCCAGTTCATCACCACTTTCCTTATCATATACACAACCAATCACAACTGACAACTATGGTCACGACGGGATAATTCTCTCTAATCAGCTCACGCAGCCCATTGTAAAATTTTGAATAGGCTTTGAAATATGGGTAAAAATCGTTAAGGACAAGTTCAGCAATATTTCAGTTCATCCTTTAATACTTACTTAGTATTAATAAATAAACTAATAGTCACTCTTAAAATTGCTTCATCTCACATTTGGATTCAAAGATGTCTTACGTGAATAAATACATGATGAATATATTAGCCCTACATAATTCACTAAGGATTTTATCATTTCACTAATATTGGAATTTTTACGCACATTGTAAAAGAATATCAACAAAAAAGAAAGTTTAATCACATCTACTTTGCGAAAGTAAATTTGTGAATAACCAGAAAGTTAATGGGTAAGAAAGAATGGTCGAAGGAGAATTTTACCGATCCTCCGTTGCGCAGGTGATACTGGTAGCGCTTTGGACTGGTATTCGGGAGACTGCAGGTTCAAGTCCTGTTACCCACCATCCTGACGTTTTTCACGATCTCCCTTAAGTTAGATTACACAACGCAAATGCCGGGATGATACCTCGAAAAAGACGTGGACAATACCTTCCTATCCCTTTCCCCGGATTATGTGCGTTGGGATACGTCATTCCTGAGACTAGCTTAAGCACAGTAATGCCCCCAAAAAGTAAAGTTTCTTTTTTTCTCGAAGGATTTGTGACTGTTTTCTTACAATATAAGAAATCTTAGTTTTGATAAATAAAGTAATATTAATTTATAGTTTGCATGAATGAGCTAAAATGCGGGATTTCTAAGCAATACAGGAAAGTAGAAAGTACTCCTGAACACCACAAACACAAGAAGTCGAAATCATTCAATCTGACCTTAACTACGCCTTGCAAAAGAAGACCAAATATATAAATAAATTACTCACCGTAGCTGTAAAAGAGATCAACTTCTTGATAAAACGAAGTTAACGACAGCTAATAAGCACACACACACGCCTTCAGTTACTTGGCAATTCAGGATTTGTCAGAATGTCATTCGCCTCGTCAATTCCTTTGTTTTTATATACACGCAGGAGAAATTTCTAGAAAGAAACTGAACAAAATAGAAAGAAGTAGCTACAAAAATTTGGAACTGTTTGATTTCTATTTTCTTTAGTCCTGCAATAACAATAGAATATTCTGGTAGCAATAAAATGCACTGGTAATCAGGCTACACTTCCATATAAGGGGTTTCGTAAACAGGAGGGGTTAGTTTTTTCTTTCTCCAGACGTTTCTTTTTGCATAGGTGCACTGCATTCCCAGTTCGCAGCTGTTCAGGAAATTTCTTATCAGTGCTAATAAAGACTAATTTTTATATGTACAACAGCGAAAAAAACTAGAATTACTTCCATTTATATGGACATTTCGATGTAGTTTTTTTTTCTAAGTAATGTTGACAAAACTGATGCCATCAGAAAAGCACGGACTGCAATCCAATTCATACGCTGAATAGCTAGACTGTTGACATTTTGCTTTTTTCGCTTTTTATTAATAGTAAATGTAATGTATGTATTTAAAACCCGATTTTTGGTTTTAGAAACTGAAAACCGAAAATCTGTTTTCAAAAACCGAAACCGAAAAGCGGTTTTGAGAACCGAAACCGAAACCGAAAGCCGGTTTTTTGAAATTTCAACTTTTTCTGAAACCGGTTTTCGGTTTTCAAAAAAACCAGTTCGAACAGCACTAGTGTTGAGAAAGGAATGAGGCGGGGTCCTGTATCGTGTGTTGTTTATAGAAATTTAGATAATGCTGTCGGATTCCACCATAAACATTCCCCCCTTCATGAGTACCATTAGCATCAGTGAAATTATTAATAATTTTACATTTAGCTCGTTTTCTTTTACTAATTATGGCAGGATAAACTGCCGCTTCATGGATACCTAATTGATTTAATTTAGAGCGAGCTGTATGTGTTTTATGTGACAAAATCGTATTTGACTTTGTAATTGTTTCACCTTAGAGTACCATTTTACGTCATTGTGATCTAATTGATTGTAATATTGCAAATTTACATATGCACTTCGTAATTGTTCTTTTTTATACTTTGCTCTAGTTTTAGAAAAAGAAATGGCTTCAAATTTTACACTTTTCTTAAACTGGCACCACCATAGTTGCATATTACGTTGTTTGAGAGTTTTCTTTATTATGTTGTACCTATAAGTTCATAATGAGTTGTTTATATTCATTAAGTTCACAGACTTGATTGTTCAAGTTCCACATAAAACTTGGAGACAAATGAGTTTTTATATTAGTTTGCACTGTAGACCTGATCAAAGTATCCGCTGTATTGCTATTGTTTTGATTTTATTTTGAAAATGATTAGAATAATAGATGACGTCCAGCCGTGACCATCCCGTTGAGTAAAAATAAGTCGCCCCTATGACTCTGGGGAACAAAGCATCCCAACTATCAATTAAATTAAACTCCTGATAGATTTTTTGTAAAGCCAGACTAATGTTCACTCCGGTAGGACTGTCCTTGCTCTGACGGGTAGTGTTCCAATCACCCATAAGAATAAGTGGATAGTTCTGATATTTTTGCAGTTCCAGTGACACCACATTTTCTAAAAATTCTTCACGATGACACTTATTACGCGTTCCACTGGGTAAATACACACCTATTAATATTATTTGTTGTTGCAACAGGATGGAAATTAATCTGCCCGATTCATGCATTAAAAGAGTAGTATACTGTAGGTCACCTCTGACAAGCATTGAAATTCCAGTTTTAGTTTGTCATAATGCGTCATAATTAGATATGCCCCACATCAGGAGGACTGTTTCCTGCACTGTAAGTACATGGACATACGATTGATGCACAAACTGTTTGAGCAATGATATTTTCGTTTCCGATTCGGCATGGGCAACATTAAACGTCGCAAGTTGGAGCGTAGTCATACTAAAAATGGCATAGCACCAAAAACACACTGAAGATGTAATTGTGAAAGGGCGTATAGGTCCACTTGCACACAATATTTCGTTGGTTACAGCTAAGAATTACGTACCTGTGTGTCCTGTCAATCACAATGACAAACAGTTTGTACCTGGTCTTTTCCTTCCCTCGCCACCTGAGAGTGGGTTCGCCGGGCGTTACTGGATCGGGAAGTTTTCACTCGTTTAGCAGCTCGGTGGTCGTTGTGTTTGTTGACTTCTTTTTTTTAACTTTGGAGTTGGAGGACACTGACGCAAGCACTACTGGGGATTTCACTTCACTACTATCGCTTTCCGAACAGGAAAAAGGAAGTTGCACGCTGCCAAAACCACTTGTTGTTTCCTTAGCAGCAACTGTAACTGGAATAGAGGGTACTGTTTCAGAACTTATGCTCGGCGCTTGGGACACTGCACTGGTGCCCTTCACACTGCACTCGCAAACGTCACCACTGTTAATGTTATCAGAACACGTTGAAACCAACCGCACACTATTGTCTGTTACGCTATTATGTGCTTTGTCTAAGGAAGTTACAGAATCAGCTGATTCAATAACTAACCCCTGGCTACACTCCCGAGTGTCACTGACCTTCAAACTATCTCCTGCTGCTAACACAGAACTTGACGCACCTTCTTCAGCTGGCTCGTGTTCAGGGTTGCCAGTAGTAAAGGGTTGTTCTAAATTCTGGTGTTACTCAGCAGTACTCAAGATCGGAAATTCAGTTTCCTGAAATAGTGGAATTACAGGATGTTGAAAAGAATTCTGATCCAGTGGCCTAGAGGTAGTAGCAGTATGATTATCACTAACACAGTCTCGTACCAATTCGCCTTGCACACGAAGTTGGATTTTGAAGTTGTATAAGGAAAACAGAGTTGTACGTGGGTAGTTTTCGATATAGTTTAGAAAAAGTCACTAAACACTTCCCAGAATAGGCATTGAAGGCTTAAATACTATTTTGGGGGAAATATATACGCTGAATATTTACGACTGAACCAAAGTCACTGAAGTATTGTCCAATGTGGGAGTCTTCCACCTCAAGGGGCACGACCCATATGGCAATAGTTATGTAATCAGGTAGCACTTCACTCACCGGTATAATTGTTATTTCGTGGTCCGATTCGTAGGATAATTTTCCACCACACTTTGTTAACGCTCGTTGAAGGGTGGAATGATTCTGTATCTTGAGAAATGTCTTTTTTAAATAAAAATCCGCCTCAAGGAACAAAACTTCATGCGGCAGTAAACCTAGGTCACGGGCAATGGCGTCGTGTAGCGTAGGTAAATGTAATCTTCCTCGTATGTCGTGTAAATCCAATTGAATTGTATTAATTCTTCTAATGGTGTTTGAAGATTGAACCATAATATTCACTTAATAACTTGATAAACAAAAGTAGTTATTTCACTTCACATAAATTGAGCAGAGACTCTGCTTGACGCCAACCACTGGAGCTCGACTCAAACACATCCTCACAGTAGCTCGCCAAGCGAGCTAATCTACTTGGCTAAATCGTCAGACAGAAAAGACACTAGATGCAAATTATATTTAGTGAACAACATTTGAATTAAACGACTACACTATATATTTAAACAGTGTAGGGGATCAACTATATGTTGCTGAACGCTCAAAACAAAGTAAGTTACTTGCACGATTTATCCCATGGTTTAATCACTTCCTACTTGTCAATTGGGAACTATATTCCCATTCATTGAGAATATTCCATTTCTATGAAAGCAAGCAAGATGGCGACAGCCAAACACTTGAGCAGCATTACTGCTTTCTAGCTGTAACAACATGTCAAATGCTGCGCTTGCTTTCATAGAAATGGAACATATTCTCAATGAATGGGGGATTGTGATCTCTAATTGACAAATGGAAAAGTGATTAAATCATAGCATAAGTCATGAGAGTAACTTCGTATGTGTTTGGGATTTGCAACATTCCTTTTACAATCTATACTGCTTCAATCGAGTGCTTTCTTTGTCCGACGATTTAGCGAAATCGGTAAGACGCTCAGTTCCGTGTGAGGTGGCGTGGTGAACGGTCATGTTTCGCTATTGCTCCGATATCGGAATTTATCGTGTTGGGTGCCGGAGCGCCCGGTGTTTAGTGGAGTGGTATTTTTTTGTGTGATTTGCAGATATTTGATATGAGTTTAGAAAATTTACAGAGAACACAAACTTTGAAAATAGGTTTCAGTATATTAAAACAACCACCGGACTTGGGAGACATCCACGAAGCTATATACAGTAAATTGGAGTAGAGGAAGAAGACGTTGAGGCTTTGGAATTATGCAATTATAAGAAAGCAATATATTTGCGGGTAAAACGACAAGACCTAGTGAACGTATTGATAGAACGATGCAAAGGAGAATTGTTAAAACGTAGATAGTGTGCGATATGTATCTCCGGTAACTGAAGAGAACCCAGAACTTATTTCCTTCGTGATATATAGTGTACCTCTGGAAATAACAGATCAGCGTCTACAGGAGCATTTAGAACAATTCGGTTTCGTAAAACGACTCCAAAAAGGTTTTCATCGCAACTACCGCTACAGGGTATACAACGGAAGAAAGATAATATATTTTGAAAGTTTAAAACTAATAGTCCCTAGGTACTACAAGTTAGGTTATTTTATTCTGTAGATACTTCCAAATGATTATGTGACACTATACAGGGTAGTGGAACTAAATGAGAACGAAAAAGGAACCTCAAGCCACTAAACTTCCTATTCGTGTAAATTTGGAAGAGTTTCCAACACTGCCAGTCAGGTTTATTCGAAGGCGAAGTGAAGGCGATGTAGTCACGTTACGAGCAACACAGCAAATTGAAGTGTGCGAGAAATCGTCGGAGGGAAAGGCGGAGAGAGAGTCCAAATCAGCTGTTGGTGTGGTTAACATAAGGCAACAAAGATTACGACACAACCAAAAGTTCATTCTGAGGATACTGCGGGGGACAAGAAGTCTTTTTTAGGAAAGTAAAGTTTAATTAGTGCAAGTAATGGTAGTGTAGTGTAGAGGGAGAGTGTGAAAATCTCAAATCAACCTTTTATAGAAGAAGAAAAGGAGGGTGATTTTGGAACGTGTACAGAAGGGGTGAGAGTAGAAGCCGAATTTATACTAGTGGAAGAAAAAGAAAAGGATGACGTCCAGCGACAAGCAACTCCTGCGTAGAAGGAAAAGGACGAGGAAAGTGTGGTAGGCCAATTTAATTTTATCAGAGGCTATTCCAAAAGCGAGGTCCAGAAGTCAGTGAGTGTTTTTCAAATCCTTTTAAAAACTTCTACTTGAACAAAAAAAACTTTGAGTAAAAACTTAAGAAAGTGACAGTGTTTCGGTCTCAGGGAGTGAACAAGACGGAAGTGAGACCCCCTCTTTTTTTTTAAGTAAGTGTAGTGGCCACAATACTGAAATATGTATCCGTCAGTGTTAATTTTGGTATCTGTTTTGTTTTCTATACCCATGGACTGTGGGGGGAAAGAACAGTGGGAGGGGAGAGGATAACAAGTTATTTCGTTGTCATGGCAGACAATACAAACAATGATCATATGAAGGAAGCATCATTTAATATCAACATCGCCACATTTAACATGTCACGGAAATAGTGAGGGAAAATGTAAAATTCTTACACAAACTTTGCGAAATTCAAATATGGATATTCTTGCAGTACAAGAAATCCCAGATCAGGATTTTCACATTAAAAATTATAAATATGTAAAAAAGAGTTATAATGTGATTGACAAGGTAAGTAGATGAGTACGAAAAATTTGTTGTTTTTATGTGGCAACACCGCAGGTTAAAGTCCAGGTCAGTGAAAAAATATGGCAACATGGCAGGTCAAAGCCCTGATCATGTTATTTCTTATCACTGACATGTGATAAAGATTAGAATATATATAGACTGTGTTGTTGCATATAAGTAGTGGAAGGACATAGTTTTTGTTGTTTTTAGGCAGGTCCTGTGGGGAAAGTTGAGCCCTCTCCATTTTTGGTAAACTTGGTAACACCGTAGGTAAAAGTCCAGGTCAATGAAAATATGGTAACATGGCAGGTTAAAGTCCAGGTCATTACATGTGATAGTGCGGAGACCATCATGTGATCTTAGTAAAGGATTGAGATGATGTAAGACATGATAGTATAAGATGATGGACTAAATTTGGGCAATAGTGATATCACGATCGAAGATGGTGTGTGGAAATATTGCTATTAGGTTGCTTGAGATAATATCACGTGACCTTATTCAGATGACCAAGTTTTTGTTGTTTTTAGCTGGCAGGTTCTTTGAACCCTTTTCATGTGAGTTGTAATTTCATTCGTACTTCACCACAGGTTGGGCATATCAAATCGAAGATGGTGTGTGGAAATATTGCTATTAGGTTGCTTGAGATATTATCACGTGACCTTAATGAGATGACGAAGTTTTTGTTGTTTTTAGCTGACAGGTTCATTGAGCCCTTTTCATGTGAGTTATAATTTCATTCGTACTTCACCACAGGTTGGGCATATCAAGCTAGGTTCAGAGAGCATCACGTGATTATAATGAAGGATTGAGATGCTAGTATAAGATTGTGGACTAAATTTTGGAGAATACTGGTATCACAATCGAAGATGGTGTCTGGAAATTGCTATTACGTGTGAACACAGGAAAGGTTGGGAAGATGCAGAGGTTGTTTGTATTAGCTCGTTATGAAAATAAAGGAGCAAGTCAGAGTTGTCAACCAAATGGATGAAAATAAAAGTGAAAGACAGAGTTGTGAATCAAACGTATGAACACAAAATAGGAAATCAGAGTTGCCAAACAAATGTATGAGGAGCAAGTCAGAGTTGTTCGTTATGAAAATATAGGACCAACTCAGAGTTGCCAACCAAATGGATGAAAACAAAAGTGAAAGACAGAGTTGCGAATCAAACGTATGAACAGAAAATAGCAAATCAGAGTTGCCAAACAAATGTATGAGGAGCAAGTCAGAGTTGTTAATAAAAACAAACGAGTAAAAGAACCAAGTTGGAAACAACATTGAATAAAAACAGAAAAGACCGAACAACTTTAGAAAGAACGAGCACAGTTGGAAACAAACGATTACAAGTATTGAGAACAAAGTCAGTTGAAAAAATGGGACGAAGAGAATGAATATGGGTACTTCCTTTCTTTTATTGGGGAAAAAGATGTTCAAATTTTTTCAGTTGGTTTGATACCAACACCAATATTTTTTATTGTCCCAGGTTTTGGATTTCCTGGTATTAATTTGAAAATCTTTACTCCTTCTTATAAGATAGAAATACAGTAAATCAATTATGAGAATTTAATATTAACAGAACATTGATTATGAATTCATCGGTTGTTTCTTCAATTTATCTCTGCTAGAGTATAAATATATATTTAAATCATTTCTAGATAAAAGAAAAAGAAAAACACTTATATTATCTTTAACATTCTTGATGGAATAATATGAAAAGAATTGTGCTGACATCTAGTGAACATTTTCTCATTTTATGAAACACATTTGCAAGGCTTGACAACTTAGCTGGAAACACATTCGGTAAGAATCAGATCTTTTCGCATGGCTTGGGAACTTAGCTGGAAACACACCCGGTCACTTATGAGAATTTAATATTAATTAATCAATGATTATGAATTCATCGCTTGTTTCTTTATTTTATGTTTAGTAGAGTAGAAATATATATTTAAGATCATTTTTGGATAAAAGAAAACAAGTATTTTATCTTTTAAAATTCTTCATATGATAATATGAAAAGAATTGTACTGACATCTATTGAACATTTTCTCGTTTTATCAGACACATTCGCAAGGCTTAGGAACTTACTTGGAAACGCATCTGGTAAGAATCAGATCTTTTCGCATGGCTTGGCTAAACATATCCAGTAAGAATCAGATCTTTTCGCATGGCTTGGCAGTTATATTGCAAGCTAATTGGAAACATTTTTCAGGTAGGAATATATGGTTTCCGGTCGGTGGAATAAGTGGAAAACGGAAGTAATGTGAAAGGAACAAGTGGGAAGCCGAACTAACACAAACGGAACATGCACGAAACAGCGTGAAAGGAAATTAAAATGCTAGGAAGAAGCGTGAAATATAATTAAAGGGACAGGAAATAACCTGAAAATGGAATTAGAGGACAAGAACTAGAGCGACAGGAAGAAACATGAAATGGAATTAAGTATTCATACAGCTATTTCATTCATTTCTCATAGCTTCCTTCTATTTCACCTCGTCTGAATGAGCTCCTGCTTTTCATGTTTTAAGATCATTTTGAAGTGATAAGAAGAATTATAGCAGAGTTGATTAATAAAAATATTTATACCTTGACTCCATATGCATCGTCGAACTAATTCTATTCTAATTTTATCACATTCAGGGGAACGTCCTACCTTATCAATTGAATATTAAAGTCACGAGCCTCGGCTCGAAACTTTTACTTTTATGAGCATCAGTTAAGATGACATGCCGTACATTTTCCTCTTGTCTATTTGAATTCCACTTTGTTCTGGATGTGTTAAAAGCTTATGATATTATGAAAAGAACATGATGTAGACATATCCATCGTCCAAGTGTTTCTATTAGAATTTTATCACATTCAGATGGACATGTCCTACGCTGTTAATTGAAGATTAAAGTCAGACGACTCTGTTCGACACTTGTATGAACATCAAAGTGAAAACATTTAATAGGTGAACGAATGGATAATCATTGATACTGCAATTTGTTTTATTTTAATAATGTGAAGGAAACTGAGTAGCCAATTGAAACACGTGTTTAAATATTTCTGTCATAAAGAGGTTAATTTCTAGAATGTATTCGCATAATAAGAGTCTTTTTAACACTTTTCCGTATGCTCACGTATAATCAGGGATGTACCCCCTTACAATTAATGTTTTACCCCTATTTGGGTACAATCAATTTACTTATATTCATTTATTTAAAAATTTAATTCTCTTTTGTATGAAAGGAAACTGAGTACCCAATTGAAACACGTGTTTAAGTATTTGTGTCATAAAGAGGTTAATTTCTATAATGTATTCACATAATAAGAGTGTTTTAACACTTTTCCGTATGCTCACGTATAATCAGGAGGGATGTAGCCCTCATCACATTGCAGGAGAAGATTCTTTACTGTACAGAAAACATCTAGTTGATTAATATTGAAATTGTATGATGTGAAAACTGAGATTCGACGCTCATATTGTTAATCAAGTTAATGCTGGAAGAAAATTAATAGGTTTTATTTTCAGACAATGGGGCTTATTTAATAGCCCAGTTGCATACAGGATTCACTTTGTGCAGGTCATAGAAGTTTTTTATCGAAGAAACTGATGTTAGTACTAATTATGCATTCACCGGACCCTACTAATTCATTTTATTGCCCTGAAAAGATAATATATCTGATAGATTACATTAGAACATCTCTTGAAACTCACCCACCCCTGGTCGATATTACAAAGCTATCGCACATTCCTCTATAGTAATAAAGTTACTGGTTCATGTGTATGTGTGTGAATTAATAGAGGCAATCTCACTAATATAATTCATGTCTCTGCCATTGCGTGTTAAGAAACTGAATGATCAGACTCACATTTATTTATGGTCTTCACACATCTATGGCTGAGGACAGAGGATGGATTCAGGCCTGCAGATAGAGGAAAGGAAAGCATGGAATAAGATTTTGGAATAGTGCAAGCGTGTGTTCCTGAAGGAAGAAACGCAGCCCTGGAGGATATTACACACTTATTAAACATCCCCCCTGTAGTAATAAAGGTACTCGATCATATGCGTGAATTGATAGAAACAATCTCACTAATACAATTCATATCTCTGCTAGTTCATGCTGAGAAAATATTATATAATTCTAATAAAGAACTTGAGATGTTTTGAGCTGTAGTGAAATTGAACGAGAGATGGCGCCAAGGAAATGCTTTTATTGTATGAATCTTAACTTAATTTTGTTTAGAAATCAATTGTTTGAATATTTAAATACTTATTTATAAAGTTTGAAACTGATAATGAAATAATGGTGAAGGAGATCAATATGAATAACGAAAGCTGCAAATGTTAGGTATTATAGCATGATTGTAGGTAACTGTAGTTAGAGGATATCTTGTTTGAAACCTCTGAACCATTTTACCTTCTTTTTATTTGTAATGTTAATATAAAACGGTATATTGTAACTTTCTAGACATTTTTTAGTGTTCCTATATTTCGTACTCCAGTTAATATTGTATGAAAAGGTAAGTATAGTGCGGAATGAGTAGAATAAATCTAGAAAAGGGGACACAGTAGCTTTATTATTGAAGTATTAGTATATGTCTAACATCTTGGAGCTCATTATCTTTACAGAGAGAAATAAGAATTCATCATAGTTTGACATAAGATTAAAAAACCTTCTCAAGGAAAACTGAGTATTGTGTTAATATACCTTGTAGATGCCC
>JAGDQP010042465.1:4491-16538 GCA_022664845.1 Lepisma saccharinum | reverse complement strand
ATAGGGTTAAAAATTATCTTTGAAATGAGCTATAACACGTCGAAATCCGACTGAAACAGAGGTCTGATGTACGCCATCTTGATGACGTCATCAAGGTTATACGCAACAGAACACAGAGTGGCACCATCGAAAATATTCATCTATGAGTGGTTTATGATTAAACAAAACCATTCCCAACATTTCTTCACGAAAGCTACCACGGATTACATATGGACTCTACTATTAGTTTCTGTTTGATAATTGAAGGGTATCAAGAATATTTTTATAGATTTATAAGCCATTTATTTTTTTCAGAATACAATTTGCATCATCTTGTATACTTTGCATAGCCTTTCTTGAATACTTCACCCGCAAAAGACATGTCGATCACGAACTGTGCAAAGTAAGGGAGGGCGCTCTTATCCTCACACAAACGAGCGAGCGTATACTTCTCTTACTTTTGAATAGTCATTGTATTCTCATGGGTCCAGATGAAATGATTCTTCCTGATTCTCAGCTATACTGTGTAATAAGCAATTCTCTTGAACTTGATTTCCCATCTTTTTTCACTAATGCTCGATCTAGTCTAGACTTAGAGGACCACAAAGACAGACCTCGCGGACCACAATTTGAGGAACGCTAATATGAAACGTTAAGTTAGTCGTTGAAGTCGAATTTTATTTATGGCCTTTAGGCATTTGAGACTCAGGCCGGGATAGGAGAGGGGAAAGGATTCGGAAAGGTGTCGGCCAGGGCCTATGTTGAAGGTGCCATCCCGGCATTTGCCTGGTGTGACAGGAAAAACCCTGGAAAACTGTCAGTCAGGATGGTCGGCCGCTGGGACCGAACCCAGGACCTCCCGAATGCTACGCCAACTACGAAGGCTCGGTAAGTTAGTCGTCGTGTTTCGCTTATCTGTATTCAGTGAAAGTTTCAACTCTCAAAATTTATAAGAGAAAATTGCTGTGCTTCATGTCATCATCATATTCTTGAAATTTCTGACCTTGAAAGCACCTTATGATGGATGACGTCTCTCGTCTAGAAATAAGGAAAGTAGCTGACATGATATTCCTTGATGTAACTGAGAAAGACCCTAGGAAACCTTAGGATGGCCGATGTAAGGGGGCTCGAACTAGCACCATCTTCCCTGTTCTTACCCGAAGTTAACGACTGCGGGGCCTTTGTTCTCTCCATTACTACCACCACTACCTTTGTTCAGGAGAGAGGTTTCTGTTGATAACGATGGTTCGCCCTTACAATGGTTTTCAGCGCTCAATGTACGATTCTTTGTTATGTTGTGTCCCAAGAGCAAAATGTTAGCTTTTTATTGACGATTTCGTGAGCACCATTTTCGTCCGGCTGTAAGATGTTAACGATCACAGTTCGTGTGAATTTTCCACCGTATTTGTTGCATGACAACGCCCATTTTTCCACCGTATATGTTACATGGCAACGCATTGCCATGTGGCGGAAGCTATGAGGACGGTTGGAACATATGGGAATGGGTGACATTTGAGCATCCTCAATATTTACCGGACGTTAATTCTTGCGACTGCCAATTTTTACCAGGGATAAAAAGAAAAAAATCCTTTAGAGAAGTGTTGTTTCGTGATTTGCTTCAAGCAGTGATTTGCATCGCTGATATAAACTGAATCCACTCAGTTGATGAAATGTAACGACTCCCACAAATTCATGGATAGGCGCGAGTCTCTTTTCTAGCTTTTAGTCTCTTTTTCTTGAGCTTGTCTCTAAAAGTCTCTTTTTTTGAGGATTTTGTCTTTTTTTTTTTTTAGAATGTCAGTATCTGCTAAGTTTTTTTTGTACATTCACATTTTTTTCTATGTCCAGTGATAAAAGTAATGAGTTTCAGAATGTAATTATTTCCTTTTTTGGTATCATCTCTTCTATATGTGTGGGTGGTTGGCGGGTCTTTTGTCTCCGCAATAGGGTGGTTGAGTGGAGAACCTTCTGTGTTTCTTTCTTCATGTATCATTCTACTTTTGTGGGACAAATCTCGGCTGAAGTCCTCTTCTGTTTTTTCTATATTTCAATCATTAAACTTTATGGCGCCGAGCTTCGGCAAAACGCCCTGAATTAAGTTTTTTCCTGACGCAACTAAAGATCATTACGTTTTGATTACCATATACATTGAAAGCTGTATCCGAATAAATAGGTTCTACATAAGGTATTTCAGAATTCACATTGCCCCGACTGTGAGATTCTTTCCCTTTTTCCGCTTTACGCTTTATTTTAATCAGTGGCCATTCATCGCTATTTGTTTCTAAAACATCCCCTTCGGGAGAGCTTCTGCATGTATTGCGTAACATGTCTCCCTGCTCAGCAACTTTACGCACCCTCGAATTTCGTGTTCTATGATCCAGCAGGCTGGTGTGAACTGGTAGAACCGGGCTCCGGGTCTCGCATTACAATGAAACAAATTTGATGAATCAACATCCAAACTGAAGGTAGCATTATAAGGCTTATAAGGTGCTCAAGTTGCTCATGGAATGCTAGAAGGTGTTCGTTCATTGAAAAATAATGAGAAGTTGAACAATTACAGAGAACAGTTCAGAAAAGAAAGAGTAACCTTATTACTAACTTTTTCACTAAGAAGGATAAAAACAGTGAATATAATTTGTATAATTTTGTATAACTTCTTAAATTTTGTGTAGTTTCTGAAATTTTATGTACATTGTCAAAGTAATAAATATATTTGACCATACCCCATCCAGGTCCAGAATTGAACATACATTTTAATTTATCCTTTATTAACAAAGCTCTGAACTGTTAATGAAGTGAGCGTTTCTTTTTTTTGTAATATGTCATTCATTTCACAAAATTTATAAATGAATATTGTTTTATTATCACAATTTTAATATAAGTTCTGTTCAATTCTGGACTTAACCGGGGATTTTGGACTTTGGTAGGGGATTTTAACACACATACACACACAAATGTAGTCTTTTACACTCACTGGTAATAAAAATTATGGATACTGGTTTCACGTTAGATAGTGTACTTTAGTAGCTTTTTCTCTGGTTTTTTTTCTCTTGTCTCTTTTCTACTTGCCTTGCCTATCCCTGATTTTTATAACTGCTAGATATAACAGTACCTCCTATATAAGAATGTATTCTTCTGGTCCCCAGTAAATTATTATTTCAAATTCGACTATAGATTTACTTGGAAAAGAAGAAAAATATTGTTTTGAGTTAGTGTTAATTTTAACTATAAGGTGGCGCAAAAGTCATCATACAGTAAGAAACACACAAATATATACGTTAGCGTGATGGTGACTTTTGCACCACCCTGTATGTTCTTGCGGCAAGTGAGGAGGACAGCAGCAGCATTAGATATCATCTTGAAAGAGAATGGAATCAAAGTTGTATTTGTTGCTGCAAAAGGATATTTAGTTTCCGGCACACTACCGTCATGAAGAAAAAAGAATGAACATACTGGAAACAGAGGATGTAAAGAACAATGTGTGCGCTCTATTTTTAAGTATTCGTGCTAGTGAATTGAATTTTATTGGTGTATGTGATTGATTTTGACTTTTGAATCTCGAGTATAATTGAATGATTCACCTAGGTAGAATGGTTTCGAATCCTGCTAAGATATAATGTAGAATATATGTACCTTTAAAAAACTGACATTATTGCCTGTGTAATGGGATCGGAGGAAATACTTCTATCTAAAATGAATACTTGGAGAAAGAAAACTGCATCTAAACCTGCCTCCACACGAGGTTATTTATTGGAACTGTTTGAGCTGAAACCCAAGAGGGAATGAGCTTACAAGCAAATGTATAACCTCGGTAAGGCGTCAGAATATACTTCCGAAATATAAAGTTAGTCACAGTTTTCAGAAATACAATATTAAGACATTGAAAATGTACATCTTGAATCAGAAATATTCTTTATAATTCCCTGAATTTGTGGTTAATTAATATTCATTTCATTTACATTGTTTGCTTGTAAATAGTTCTCTACGCGTAGATAGGTGACGTCACAACTGAAGGATTTTCTCTCACTTTCACGAGGCTTAAAGCAAGTATCGTAGATGCAATAAAAGCTCAAATCATCGCGTCTTTCCTGGGACATTATATCTCAGATTCAGGCTTACTCCTGAGATAAAGAAATGGGTCTTGTAAACCTGTTGATGTGATGGTATGGATTTATTTCTGAATGTTTTTCACAGAAGCTTTTTTTTTTTTAATCTGTGTCGTTAAACTGTCACGTGTCATCTTGAAGCGATAAACCACAACAAAAGTTACTAAATTAAACATACTGCTTTTTGTTTTACAGTCTGCATTAACTGAATTTTTTATTATACTGAGTTTTATTCCAACCTATTGGTCTTAATCACTGAGTGGAGGGAAAAAAAAGCACAAACTATTTATAGTTCTCGTATTATATAGGAGGTGTTTGAGGTGTCGTTGGAAAGGTCTCGGCAACACGAATTCAAACCCGTTTCATTCATCCCGATTAAAGGGGTGGATCTCGAGTTTGGGGGGAGGGTTTTCAACTTTGAAATTACTAGGGCTAGGAAAGTGGTTGAGGTGTCGTTGAAAAGGTCTCGGCAACGCGAGCTGTGTCATTCATCTAAATTGCATGGGCAAATCCAGAGTTTCGTGGGGGATTTTTAACTTTGGAATTGCTAGGGCTAAAAAAAAAGTGGTTGAGGTGTCGTTGGAAAGATCTCGGCAACACGAGTTCAAAACTGAATCATTTCTCCAGATAGCAGGGATGGTTTCCGAGTTTGGTGAGGAGGTGTTCAACACTGGAACTACTGAGGCTAGAAAGGTAGTTAATGAGTCGTTGATTCGAAAGCAGCGTTGATCATATAAATAGGATGCTCGCTGCTGAAACCTGGTGGTAGCTTATATGCACAGTTCCACGACTGGACTCCGCCTCACTTGTTTCTAGGGCTTCTGTTTTTTCTCATGCAATTTCATCCTTTGTTTCTTGGTGGTGTTTATGCACCGTACTTCATCACCTATATTGTCGTCCTTATGTTGTTTTATTGTCCTTCATTCTCTTCTTATATACACCCTATCGCATTCTTTGCTTTTAATTTTATATAGCATTTATTTTCTTCTTTGTTTCTTCTTCCTCTTCCTCCCATCCTGTATGTTCTTACATCTTTTCTCCTAAACAGCCTATTTATTTTTTTCATTTGAATTTTATTTTAGGTCTTTAGGCAACTTTGGCGTACGCCGTTTTTTATTTCTTCTGTTGTTTTATTTATACTCGCTATTCCTACATCTTTTCTTCTTTCACTCTTTTCTGTTGAAAATTTTTCTTGTCTTTTTTTATTACGTTTGCACTTTTTTTTTTAATTTTGTATGTTTTTAGTACTGCTAGAGTCTTAAGAATCGCCGCTGTGTGGCGGTACTGTGCAGAATTTTACAGACGACATGCTGTCTCCAGAAAGTGTGGCGCATCAGATACGGAGCGTAGTTGATTTACAACAGTTTATAGCAGCAGTACAGTGGTGGCGTGGGCATCGCTCTGAACTTGCGAAACATGGAACAATAGTCCTGCCTCATCCTTCATACTTTCCCGATCTCGCCCCCCTGCGATTTGTTTCTGTTCTGTCGTATGTAACAACTGCTATCTGGGAGTACGTCTCCGGTCGTCGTCGGAGGTTATCACTTCAGCGATGAAGTTCCTTGGGTTTATTCCAGTTCATGAGTTTCAGGAGAGTCCTTCCAGCAATTGTATCGACGCTGGCATCGTGTCTCAAGGGCATTACTTTGAAAATATACTTATAACCGAAACGTGGGACAAGGTTTGTGCTCAAAAAACACCCAGTCTGAGAACTTACTGACTAGTGGTATATATGTGTTGTAATATCTTTTTGTAGTTCATTTAAGAAATTTTAACGTACAATAGGCATTTAAAGGCTAGTAATACTCATTTCTCTCATAGAACAGAAAACCGAATTCCAAACTTACAACTTTGGATACTTTTTCATATGTATTTGGATTGATTTCTTTAAATTTGTAATTATTTCTTTTTCTTTCCCTATTATTATTATTATTTTCTTTATTAGTTCCACAACATGCCTTGAAAATATATCAGGAGTACCTGCTGGAGACGGGGCTTTTGTGATTTTGGATGATGACTGCAAGGCTGGTGTAGAAGAAATCTCAGATGCATTCTTGGCTAGTCCTGGTGTCGACCCACGCCTTGTTCCCAAAGGATGGCTGCGGAACCATTATCGGTGGCTTGTATGGAAATTCGCGTCAATGGAGAAAAGATTTCCTCATGTGTTCGGAGGAAGGCAAGTACACAATATGGTATTGGTTGATTTTTTGTATTATTTTATTCTTCACTTGCGTGCTTCAGCACAAGAGGAAGTTGTTCACTGTCCGATTGTCGTATGTACTCTTTTAACTGTTTAGGGAGTCGTTCCATTGTGGATACTACCACCCTCTGCAATGCAAGAGAGTTCTCAGAGATCAGAATGATTGCGTAATACTATACTGGTACAGTTCCTAATACTTAGTTCTGTACTGGTTGTTCTTCCTGTTTTACACATGGCATGACAGCTTAAATCTCAGTTATAAAACAATATCCATATGACATCCATGTCGTGAAATGAGGCAAACTGAGAAAAACATGTTCATTTAATAATACAGAAAACACACACATATCGCTCTCTCTCTCTCTCTCTCTCTCTCTCTCTCTCTCTCTCTCTCTCTCTCTCCACAGTCTAATGGTGAAAATCGGTCACCTTTCGGGAGACCACGTAGCTCAGTTCAGGCCGGCCATTCTGACTGATTTATCTTCTGTGCAACCAGACGAACTCCTGAAATATACGTATAAAAAAAGACCAGATGAGTAATTTCTCAATGGCCCGCAGTTTGGAGCGCCACTGCCAGCTATCCTCTGATTTATACGAGGATTAAAGAATTGCCGCAGTTTAACCAGGCGAATGACGGGCTGGTGCCTTAACTATTCCCAGAAGAGTGATCGCCGAGTGATTTCATCCCTCAGACTTCATAGAAAAGTTTTGTACTAGTAATAAATCAAATATAGGATGCCAACATCACCTTTTTCTAACACATACAATTAATATTGCTGTGAGATAATGCTCTATAAAATTCTGTAATGTGCATGCGCGTCCTTGCAATAATTATGTGTACTGCAGAAAAAAAACTTACATGGACTGTGTTAGTAATTGCTGTCTTCGGCCAGCCTCTGTTATACGAGTGCACTGCTTTCTAAAATCCATCAACATCCATGCCCCAGGCAGGACTCGAACCCACAATCTCGTATACAGCAGACCAGCACGTCGTCATGTTTACTGCAGAAATATGCTACAGGTAATTACGATAACTTGTAAGTTGTTCCTTATGATCATGAGTAACTGTGGATAATACATTCCTGCAGTCAATTCAATGAAATTGATTAATTATAGATTTTTATATTCGTACTTTCATTAGAAATGGTTTTCATTTTCATATATTTAAGTTGGGCTTTGTGATGAACAAACACCGTGCACGTGGGTTTTCTTGCGGTACTCCCGTTTTCTTCATTCCACCAAATCGTCCCATCATCTATCCGGTCTGAGCCAAAGTTGCCTAAAGGCCTTACAAAGTAGAAAATTCATATATTTAGTATCTTCCATCATTTTTCCTTTTCTTCTAGTTTGTTATTCTGGTTCATGGCCTCTCAATTTTAGTTTAAATCTTGTTTCTGTTTTTCAACACAATTAAATAATTACAATAAACAGTAAAACATGATTACTCATTATTATGAGGCATACGTTAAAAACTGAATCAATTATAAACAATTTCACTATCAATATTTATAACTTGTAGTGCAGTAATAACTGAGACATTCTCAAGAAGAGTCCATACGTTTGACCATAAGCTATGGTATATGGTCTGAACATAAGTCCTCGTACCGGAGAATCCCTCAATTAATATTTCATGTTTGTAGAACATGCTACATGTCTTGGTTGTAGTTTTCTGCTAGTATCCATGTTGCTTATTAGTATTCTGTTGTAAACAAAACTAAATGTAATATTTCCATAATATTTTGGCATCATATTTTTGTACGTTGTCATACTTATTTAAACAAACTATAAAGAAATTTAATATAGAGATGGGATAATTATATAGATACCAACGAAGAAAAAACTCAGTCGTGAAAGCCTAAGGTTTAAAATCGGGAATACAGCCCATAAAAGGTTGTTTTTTAAAGTTTAGTTTAAAAAGATACCGTTCTGATTCGTTGCCTCGGAAATTGTGCTCGCTGATGTATATCATACCTGATTTGAAATGGAGAGTAAGCTATAAAACATACACACAAATTCTGCCTTAGGACTACCCGAGATGTAAGCTATATAACATACACATAAATTAAACTAACAAAACTAAACTGGGTAGCGCGACAGCCCTTAACGGTCTTGTCCTGTCAGGACTGCTGTATTACGTTCGATTAGAAGGTTACGTAGTCAGCGTAACGCTTCTTTGTAGCCATATGTCTGACTTTCATGACCACAATTTGCTACTTTTATCCAAGTAGCTCCCCAATTCGCTGGTCGTAGTGAATAACCGGCTAAGTCGACTCTTTTTTGTGTGTGTGTGTGTGTGTGTGTGTGTAAAATTGAGATTTTTACAGGTATACGTTTCTTTTGTTGCGTTCTACATTGCGTAGAATTAGTTTATTCGAATTCCTAAAACTGAGGAACTTACAGCATGTGTTGATTTAAGTATATTCCGAATCACAGGCACCATCAGAACTTTCAAACTGCTCTCCTGTAAAATTTACTTTTCCCGACTTAGCTGGTTGGTTATTCACTACGACCAGCCAATTATCCTCACGATGCTGGGTGAACACCGAAATTTTGAACCCCCACCGGGAATCGAACCCGGGACCACTCACACTGAAGTCGAGCGCATTACCGACTAGGCCACGCAGAAGGCTCAAAGCGTACACATAAATTAACGAGCTACGAAATTCGCCATCTGCTGATTAACACTGAGAAGCGGGACCAGATTGGAATCGTGCCCATAGGATTATCGTGAATTGAGGTTGTCCTCGGTCAGACATGCTAATGTTCAGTTAGTAGCTTTCTAGGTTGTAAGGATAGTTGTATAAAACGAAATGTTAAATAAAGAAAGGCAACATGTTAGGGACATTGGTAACCAGAAACTAGATCTGATATTTCATGTTAACTCTTGAATATTGCACCACATTAAATCAGAATTTGACGTCACGCAGCGTTACATACTCAGGCATACGTCACGACTGTATAAGGCCAGATCACAATGAATTGCGGAAATTCATGTCCTAGCATGAATTTCAGCAGATAGTATATAAACCTATGTAAGGGAGAAGTGAGAGGTCAGTTAGACTTAGGACCTTGTCTTTGATAGGGGCTCTGTTGCTTTGAGATTTCTTCCCTTTTCATAAGGTGAGTGTCAAGGGTGCTTTATTCTTGAGTTCTAATCATGGAATTTGTTACATTATAAATCTTGTTTAGAGAAAACTTAAGAGTCTTAGATTTTAGTATTTAAGTTTGATCTATTAGAATTAATCCTTTCCCTTAAACCGTAACATGTAATTGAATACCTATGCTCTACCAACATAACAACACCTACATGACACACTTACGCAATAATTTTAGTCTAGGATGAATCTCAGTCAATCTTGACGGAAAACCGACACAATTTAGACGAATGGGACTGACGAAATGTTACGTCCCACGTTTGTAAGCTTAGCTTGATGACAAGCTAAATTGGAAGTAACTGAGCACTTCTATACGCATGTAGCTCCGAAACTAAGCAGATTTTGGAATTTCTTCAAAGAAACTTTTTTTTTTTTTTTTTAATGAGGAATCATCTCCCGAAGTTTGTTGATGTAATTTCAAAATACGCTGTATATTTAATAGTACAACGTAGTAATTCAAATGAGTGAATTTTAGTGCATTAGTAGACCTTAATAAAAGTAATTATAAACAAAAATAAACCTTTATTTGAATGTTCTTATTAACCTGCCTTCTTAATTAATGCCAAAAAGTAAACGGGGGTTGGTTCTGAAATAACCTTTTATTTAGCAGAAGACACATGCAGAGTGGGTAGCAATATGCAGCATTAATTTTGTTGTGTTATTTCTTCAAATCAAACGAATCAGAACATACATACATCGCTCACGAATAGTGTTTGGGAGAATCTACTATTTTGCCTGTGTTCTATTAATGAAACTTTTGCTTTAACAGCATTTAGTGAGTGGTTTTGTTCGTCACTTTGTAATCAAGGGAAAAGAGGTTTGATTTTCAGTGGTGACACAAGTGATTCAGAACCAACTTATCCCGTCCCTTTGTTCCAGTGGGGAATGTCACGGCCTTCGGGTCGGTACTGAGAAAGCTCGCAATTTCAAAGACTTTCATATGTTTTGGCAGATGAGGTACCTAGAGTCGAACGTTATCCCTCAGACGTGTAACGGACTTAGCTCATAGCTGCCTGTCCACCGCATGATATTAAATTGGAAAAAGTACAGACTCCGTCCTTAGGACCTACAGACAATCTTCAGCCCGCGGAAGACAATGACAAATCACCATCGGTTGACCTTGCCCAGGACATTCGTGTCATTAACCTCCTTCTTGCAGAACACTCGTCAACAGTATCATCTTAGTTCCTGATGAGATTGAAAGAATCCAAGAAAAGCCTCAATGAAGATGACCGGTGTGAGCAAAATTTGAACTTTTGCTGGCTTCCTAGTATTAATTCATAGGCAGAGAACTTTGCCACTAGACCACGGAGGATGCGCGCACTTTTCATCATTTCTAATTGTGAAAACCTTACCAGCTAATCCAGATACTACTTCCTTCCAAACGAGTTGAATTTCGTAAATTATTTGGGTTCCATTTCCGTACAAAACATCGACCTTGTTTATGAGTCCAAGTCTTCTTTTCACCATTCTATTCCTATCCTGGTCGGGAGATCCGCGAGTTTGAAACAGGGCTTAGTCTGACTGAAGTTTTTCTGCGACTTAACGAATAATACCTTCAGTTATCCTAGGATTTACTAACCTCCTAGGGAAAGTACGAAAACGTTTTCGTACATATTCCTTCTATAATAACAGAACTTCTAATTTAGGTTCAGTGACTGATTTTTTATAAGCAACTAATAAATTTAATGGCTTTATATTGGTCCTTAGGTTAGACCAATATTAAGTCTCTCTTAAAATCTTCCACAATGAACAGAAGTTACACGTACCAGGTGTGTAAATATGAAACCGGAATTCGGGCATAGACGGCGTTAGCTGTCACTGTGGTTACCGTAAAACTGCCTCCTTGGCGCCACTTGCTTGTTTTGACTGCTGATAACGATTTGCAACTCACAACCAGACAAGTTTCATGTCATAGTGTAGTGTTTAATAGCGTTGAACATGGCGCAATTTGTACCTACAAACTACGATGCACGGACAGCATTGATTTTTTGTTACCATTTGAAGAAAACTGGTGCAGAATCGCATCGCATGCTTGTCGAAGCTAACGGTGATCATGCTCTTGGTAAGTCACATTGCTATGCGTGGTTTACAAAATTTAAAAGTGGCGATTTTGACGTGAGAAACGAAGAATGTGGAAGACCACCGAAAAAGTTTGCAGACAGTGAATTGCAAGCTTTGTTGGAGGAGGAGGACGCTCAAACGCAACAACAACTCACGGATCAATGAAATATGACACGAGAAACAGTATCCATACGTTTAAAAGCCATGGGCAAGATTCAGAAGGTGAAAAAATGGATTCCACATGCATTGACTGAATGACAGCAGGAAACCCGAAAAACCATTACGAAATTTTGCTCGCCAGGTACAAAAGGAAATCATTTCTCCATCGAATTGTGACTGGTGACGAAAAGTGGATCTATTTCGAGAATCCCAAGCGTCAAAAATCATGGGTAACTCCAGGAGAACCGGCGACATCGACTGCAAGACCAAATCGCTATGGACGGAAGACAATGCTTTGTGTTTGGTGGGATCAGAAGGGAGTGATCTATTATGAACTGCTGAAACCTGGCGAAACCGTTAATACCCAACGTTACCGACAACAAA
>JAGDQP010042464.1:0-16539 GCA_022664845.1 Lepisma saccharinum | reverse complement strand
AGAAAAAGGAATAGAGTTAGAGCTGGAGATAGAGAAGGGAGGTAGCTCATGTTATCTTGGTATTTTAATTAGTAAAGAAGGGAGGAGACTTAAAACTCAATGGTATCAAAAAGAATGCAATGCTGGTAGTTATTGTAATAAGAAAAGTAATGTGGATAAAAGCACCAAAGCAAATTTTATAAGAAATATGTTGACAAGAATTAGTAGAATTTGTAGCAAAAATGTAGAAAAGAATGTAAAAGTTTTTAAGGAACAGCTATATGAGATTGAGTATAGTAAAAGGGATATCTTAAAGGTATCTGTGGTTTCTAGGGGAAGAGAAGGAGAGGAGGAAGGAAAAGAGGTGGTATGGAAAGGCATTATAGGGTTAGAAGAGGACACAGAAATTATTAAAGATGTTAAGAAATCAGGGTGTAAGAGTGTACAGAAAAGTAGTAGAAAGTTGTTGGATTTTGTCAGAAGAAAAGAAAGGATATAGGGAAGAAGGAGCAGAAAGGTGTCATTTATTGTATTAACTGTGAGGATTGTGATATGAAGTATATTGAAGAGGCGGGTAAATTGTTGAAAGAAAGAATTAAACAACATAAAAGCGATGTGAAATATGGTAGAGAGAGTAATGCTATATTCAAACATGTAAAAGAAAAAGGACATAATGTGGGAAAAAGTGATTGTGTTAGAACATGAAGATAGTATGTGGCCTAGAAAATGGAAGGAGGCCTGGTGGATAGAAAAAGAAGATAAGAACTTAATGAACTGGACCAAAGGTTTTAGCATTAATAAAGAATGGAAGATTATTGTTGACAAACACAGAGATATGTATGTTAATTGAGGTGTTAGGGGGCTCTAAGTTTGCTTCATGTTGATTCTCTTTTTGTTAACATGAGATGTTTTATGGCGTCTCTGATTGACTGATTGTTCCAGCCAATGGGGAGACTGCTTGATCGGGCGTCCCTAATTGGCTCCTTGTTTTCGGCCAATGAGGGAGCAGATAGATTATTGGGCTTCCATTTATATGTGTGTAATTTTTGTACAGACTCAGTGTATGTCTGATGAGGATCCTTGGTATAAGGTCGAAACGTTACATGTAATTTATTTTTTACGAATAAGGGTGTTCATAAACTGAGTTTTTCAGCAGTTCAATGTTTTTTGATCTTAATTGCAAGACGTGCAACTATGTTTTGTTGTCACCTTAAATAGAATGCTATAGAAATAATAACTACAACTCGATATACCTGTAAGGTAACAGGTAAGGAAAAATTGACAACTACGTACATTCATCGTAAGAAAAAATGTATTTGGACTCTCGTATTTGGACCATACTGCTCTCGAAAGAAATATTTTAGGTATCTTTTGTGTACAAGAGCACTCTGTGTGGTGTATTGAAGCAATTCACACCGTGTCAGGCATAAAGAAGCAGCTCTGGAAACGAATTGAGTTGAACAACATCGGAACTACTCACTTTAATTTCAAATTACGGAAGGAAGGTAAAAGGTACTGAGACATAGCAAAGCTTGTTGGAAAGCCATGCTATACCGTTGGATACATCATAAAGAAACATAAAACAGAACAATTATTGGGGATTCCTTCTGGTCAACTAAGGAAACTAACTGCCCGGAATGAAAGCTACATTCTTCATTCTATGAACGAAACTGAAAGAATTAGTACTAAAGATTTGGCTACTTCACTTGCCTAGGTTATGCAAGTTAATGTTACAGATGTATCGATGTGAACAAAACAAATGAGATTCAGACGATGTGTAGCCAGGAACAAAACATACACATCAGAAGAAAGCAGAAAGAAGTTCTAATTTTCCAAGAAATATCAATATGAGTGCCTGGAATTTTGGAAAAGTTTTTTGTGTGAGGCTAGATAAACTTGTATTGTAGTGATGGATATCAGGATGTGTGGTGAAAGAAGAATGAAGCTTTCAGAAAGCAGAACATTGCTTCAACTGGTAAATATGTTGGAGGGTCTGTTATGATTTGAGGTTGTGTAATTACTATTGGAGTGACCAGTATTCATACCCTGGATACACATCTTCTAAATCCCAATTTTTTTCAGTGAATTTTCGATTGTTTGTGGTGTAACATTAACTTACATATCCTAGACGAATGAAGTAGTCAAACCTTTAGCACAAATTCAGTGAGTTTTGTTAACAGAATGAAGAATGTAGTTTTCATTCCGGGCAGTTAGTTTTCTTGGTTGGCTAGAACGAACTAGATTACGCAATAATTGCTCTGTTTTATGTTTCCTTATGATGTATCCAACGGTAAAGCATGGCTTTCCAACAAGCTTGGCGTGCCTGACGCGGTGTGGATTGCTTGAATGCACTACTAGACTGCTCTTGTACACAAAAGGATACCTAGAACATTTCTTTCGAGAGTAGTCTGAGGTAGTCCAAATACTTTTTTTTGTTTTACGATGAATGTACGTAGTCGTCACTCTTTCATTGCCTGTTATTTTACAGGTGTATTGAGTGGTAGTTAGTTCTACCGTATTCTATCTAAGGCATTCAAATTTTCATAAAAGTGCAAGAGATTTGGAAATGGTCCTTGTCTTACTTGTGATACAGTCACTTTGTTGAACTTGTCCAAATACATTTTTACCGGCTGTATATTTTCCCTCTATCTATAGGTTGTATTAGAAACTAAAAAACACGGTATAAATGGTAAATAATAATTGCATCCAAACAGCAGTTTCAAGGATATATTTCCTAGTGCAAGTCTACTACTTTTCTGTGAGTTCTTCATGTCGCTTATTTTTCTTGTATATTTTTATTTTTATTAAATTATACTTTTATATGATAAAATCACGATTAATGATCTTTAAACGACAGAAAATGACGTTTCCATTTTTTTATTCTTTCTTTTCTTTTTATTTTACTAAATCATCTTTATCGATTTTACGCATGAAACTCCAGAAGCAATGCACGAATTAACTCCTTTAGCCAGGGGAGAGGTATTATACGTGATGTAATTTATATAAGTACTGTAGCACATGAGTTTCAGGGAGGAATTTATCAGTGAAATACAATTGCCAAAGGGAAATAAGCTTAGTAGAAGGGTAAAATGAATGACATGTACTGTGGAAATAGGAGAACCGACTTGACCTTATCATTTGCTCCCTTCCATTAGGGGATCCTACTTCAACCTTGGGGAAGCAAGGCCCCAAAACGCTTCTGGGATCGGCGCCATTGCGTGCAGGAAGAAAAGATAGTTGGTGGCGGGCAAGGAGGCTTTTACCTTATACTTATACGAAAATTTGCTAATAGTTGATGATAAGCATTTCTCTACGAGAAAGACGAAATATAATAGCGAACAATTGTGTGTTTGTACAGGAAAGCTTCCTAAGTACCTGGGAGCGGGCGTTAGCCCCCCACTATACTTACTTCTAAATTCAATAATAGTTTAAATTAAGCAATTTTCTATGAGAAAGGACGAAATATATTAGCAAACAATATGGTGTATACAAGCAGAGAAATCTTTCTTAAGGTGCGAGGCCAGGGCGATTGCCCTCCGATTACTTACATGAAATTTCCCTAACAGTTAAATATAAGCGCTTCTATAAGGAGAGAAGCGAAATATAATAATTAACTCTTGAGGTCCCCAGAAATTCCGTTATAAGTGTTGCCATGCCCATGCCAAAATATGTCTTACGAAAAATGAGGTGCCGTTCCAAAGGTCTTAGTGCAAAGATTCTTGATTAATGTAGTAGTTCAGTGTTGCCAGCGCATTAAAAACTATATATTATTCATTTTTTTTTCCATTCAGCTACACCTAGCTGCGCCCAACTTGGCATAAACGTTATTCGACAGAAGTACTGTGGATTTTCTCGAACCTAAGCACTGCACTTACCAGTGTTGCCAACATATTTTAGAAAAAACAATATGCTTGCGTGGCTTAAATTCTATTAAGTAGTGATGCCAACGAGACGAGATTTAGGCTGTTTCGACTCGAGAAATTCTTATACAGAGAATGTCTCGTCTCGAAATGTTGTATAATCTACATTACGAGAGCTCTGTCTCGTCTCGTTTTCTATAGCCATATCGCTGTCTCGTCTCGTCTCGTGGCAACGCTACTATTAATAGACCAGAACCTTTGAGATTGTTAGAATCGCAGCTAACTTCTTTTTCTTCGTATTATTATTATTATTATTATTATTATTATTATTGTTTACGCTGTTTGAATTTATAGAGGTAAGTGGAACTTTCTAGTAACAAATATGCATTCCCCCTAATCGATAATTTGATATGTTTTTCATTCCTGAGGGGATTACTTGAATCTTATAGTCCAGAGGAAGTTTGAGAATCGGAACTAGACTTCTTTGTTTGGTCAAAATTGAAGTTTTTAAAAGATACAGCCCTTTATTGAAACGGGGGTAGCTTTAACTCATCTCGCAATACTCTCTTTTGTTCTCTTTATTTCAGAATGCAAAACCAATCACTTTTTATTTATTTAAAAAAGTAAATAAACAATATTGTAGTAATGTTTCGTAAAAAGAAACATTTGCAGATTTTCGTTTATTTATTTCATTCTAGATATCCTAATATCTTAATAGCTGCTGCTATAGCACAAAATGTTCTGGCAGCCGATAGTCATTCTCCTCTCCTTCGGTACTATTGGATTTCATGCATTCTTACATTTTTAAATAGTTATCTGTTCATCTAAGAAGAGCATTTTGTTGCCAGAGGTCTTACAAGGCAAGCTGACCGGACTGGGTTAGACGGAAGAGCTGTCACTTTTAAACATGAGCAGTTCTTAGTTAAGAAGAATCTCTTTGTGCCACAATATCATGCACTAAATGAGCAATGATCTAGTTTCACCTTAAAGTAGTTGATTCTGTAATCTTAGGAAAAGTTTAATAGCAAATAATGTCTACGATAGTAACATTATGTGCCACAAGATAAATAAGATAAATCAAACACTGCATGTGGAAAATACTAGTTTTTTATTTGTTTTAACTTCAAGATTTTCTGGTTTGTAATTAGATCCTCCATTTTCTAATGAATCCTACCTCATTGATTCATTGTGACAAGCGTTGTAGACAGGTGATTTAACCTGGGATATTATGAATGAAGTATGAAACGCCAGTAAACAATTTCTTTTTGCTTCGAAATAAAAGAAAATATATATATATATATATATATACATATATATATATATAAAATTTCTGTAACAAATCAGGTTACTTCCCAAAGTGCTGATCAAAACATGAGCCCTGATGAAGTAATGACACACTGCAGGAATTGTAAGTGGTTGGTTGTGTGAATTTAATTAACTTATTTCTTAAATTAAGTTCCATAGTAGAACAGCCAGATATGACTTAACCTTTTCACAACACAAGTTGGAGGGAACTTGGGGAGCACTCTCCTGGGGAAAATAAGAAAGGAAACTACGATTTTAATTTAGGTCTCATCTTTGCATTCGCCTGATGGAACTGAGGAAAATCCTAAGAAACCACAGACATGATGGTCAGCAGCAAGACCCAAATTTACATGGGTCCTCATTACCTCCACGAAGTCTTCGCATATAACTATACTGAACCTCTGAGGCTGGGTGGACTGATCATTTTACATGTACATTATAAGCTATATATAAAGGAGAACATCAGCAACTTCGGTCGACCTGAGTCTTAGATGCCTAAAGGCCATAAATAAAATTCAAAATCAGCAACTTCAGTGTACTTCTAAATTTCATCTGACATTGTGAACGAAAGAAACAATTGAATACTATTGTATTACATTAAGTTCTACCGGTGAATATTTTTCAATCACTGAGTTAGTCAAGAGTATGCTGAATGTCGAGAACATGTGAGCAAAGATCATTATCATGGTCACTGTTCTTTTTCGTTATGTTATTCACTTCCATTCCGTCAGTGATTCTGTCAGGATTTTCAGTATGGGGTGTAAATACAAAATTGGGAGTCCAGATAGCATGCAAGCTCATACCAAGATTTCTCTTTGCTGTGATAAAATGCACACGTCAAGTTTGATTTTGTTGCATAGTTGTGGCAAAATTGATTATGACAAACATGCCGTATTAGCATTAAATTTTGTTTACCGTTAAAAATATGGCATATCAAGTGTGATGCAAAGTTGTGGTAAACTAGGCAATGACAAACCTTCCACATATATATTTTTTAACACATGGCGTCTGTTAGTAATTGCCTAGCTACGCGAGAGATAAATTACAGTTCCAAAGTGTTTATAATTAGTTTTTGGCTTGACATAATGGTAGCGTGTTGAATTACTAACTGGAAAGCTGGGGTTGGATGAAGACTTTTATCTTCTTTTTTAAATAGCTTTACTTCTTTCTGTTTGTACTTATAAATCCTTTCCATCCTTTCTTATTTTTCAACATTTTTTTTTAATGTTCGGCTCATGAACATCTCCAAAGGTAAAATGCAAAGATAAGAATTATCATCACCAGTTTTGCTGCGGGAATTATGATTCTTTAATCGCATACATAGTTATGATCATTGATAAATTACCATAATCACTGAAAACTAAAAATTTACAAAATACCGTACTTACGAAACTATGAGTTTTGTAAAAAATAAATATTTTAATATCTCTAAAGATATTAAGGGTGTTACATAAAAGTTGTTATTTTAAATGCAACGAAACTAGTACTTCGTTTTATTATAAAAATCATAATCACGTCCGCTGTGTACTAAAGCATTACCATTTGTTATATATATATATTTCAGTACAACTGTTGTTTGTCAGCTCTGCAACGATACCTGAGTGTACCTTGTGGGTGAGTGGTAACGCTTGATGCTTTGTAATCAAGTGGACCCGGGTTCGATCCCAGTGGAGACTGCGTTAAACTATAGGTCCCGTCCTTAGGACGTTATCTCCATCCGATGGAAGGCAATGGCAAACCACCATCGGTTAGCCTTGCCCATTGACCTTTAAATCAGGAGCTGCCTGGAGCAGAGCACTTATCATCATCGTCATCAACGATGCAGTACTCCTTCTATAGACCTTCTGTTGAAAGGACCCCCATATGAAGTAATAATAAACAGTCAAACCTCATACGGGATGCCACAAAATGTCGTCATCCTTGAAATGATAGTTTCGGAGAAGGGAAATGTTCAAGTTCAGATGCAAGGAAATGTTAATTATGACGACATATCTTCGAGTACGGTTGCTCGTTCATGTTCATCCTCAAAAAGGTAAGTATGATACCGTATACCACACTGTAACTCTGACTGTGACTCTGGTGTGATGCAGTTCACGGAGATAAACAACACCGTATTGAAATTAGAAACATTCCTCTTCACATGTTGGAATGTACCGTGGACAATTTCCATCGCAGATTGTCTGAGTGTCAACGTCAAAATGATGGTTATCTTCAGGACGTTTTTTATTCTTTCTGTTTTTTAAAGATGAACGTGTCTGTTGATATTTTACAAATGGTAATGTGTAAGGGGACACTTAATGTATTTATATTTTTTATAGAAAGACGCAATATCAGTGCGTTTCCTTCATTTGTATTCCCTTCAAATTAACCATTTTGGTTCCAGCAAGATGGTGCTACGTCTTATTGTGCGCGAATTTCAATGGATGCCCTCCATCGACTTTTAAGAAACTGCATCATTTCAAGGAATTATCACATTTCGTGGCATCGCGTATCAGGTTTGACTGTTTGTGATTACTTCCTGTTGATGTACATAAAACACCAAGGTATTTATGCCACAGCCTCTTTTTCAAGCATTTCGTAAAACTATATTATATTAGTTGACTTACTTTAAAATCTTTGGAATATTCTAAGTCACATTCAGAGATTCATAAACATGAACTTTAAAGAAAGTGCTAAAATAATTTTCGGTTCAACTTATTCATGTGGATTCCTTTTAAACCACAGCGATCTATATTAATTTGAACAAAAACTAAATGTAAATCGAATACTAAACAGGATAATTGTTGTAAAAAAAGTTTTCTTTTATGTGAAGGAATTTTCAATAAAAACATGTTGTTTTTTTAAATGATTTTCTGAACATGTCGTTTTCTTTCAGACAGCAAGAATTTATTGCTTTACACTCCAGATAGTCAATGTAATCAGCAGGATTGGAGTTAAAATCCTGACATTCATCACAATTTACTATTGTTTTTTCCCTGCAGCCTTACGAGGCAAATGATGCGATTATTTATGCCACCTTCCTAAATATTCTCCCTGAGAAACATAAGGGGTGATCTAAGTATATATAGACTGAAGTTATTTGGTGTAGTTAGTAATAAACCTCCAGCGAATATACGCTGATACAGACAGTGTAACAAAAATATTTTGTTATGTGCATATTTAAAGAGTTGTATAAATCCATTATGCTAATTTTTTATATCATTTTGTATTGATTGTTTACCTTTAATGTTTCGCAACTCAGTATAAATTGGTCATTACTCATTACTGCTGCATCTGGGTTCTTATTAATAAATAAGTACACAAATAATGAATACTCTTGTAACCGACCTAGAAGCCGTGTGGTTTGGAGCACTAAGCCAGTGACTTGATAGTCCCAGGCTCGAATCCCGGCTGGGGCATGGATGTTTGTGGATTTTAGAGACTTAACAGCTAATGGACTCGAGACGGGCAGAAGTCATTAGTTACTAAAATGGCCCAAAAATAGTTTTTAATACTGCTGTAAACAAAGAACTACATATTATGTATCTTATAATAAGTATGTTGCAATAAGGCTCTGAGAAGTAAGGTAAGTGTAACGATTATGGTCCGGGTCCCCAATACGGCCCACCCCACAGACCTCTGCAGCTTTTCGTTGGTGCTGTACTAGATGTCACCGTAAATTATATCTTTATGGCAAGAGGAAGCATTGTTGCGAGACTCATTTGTTTGTTAGTGGCGTGAGCGGCAGCATCTCCAGTTGAAGTGGCATATTGAGCAAGAAAATATATTGCTGTTATTTTAGCAAGATAAATAATGTTTCGTTTCAGTATCTATTGTTGGAAACCTAGTCAGTATAATGCGTAGATACTGTAGGTATGTGAGCATACCTGAACATAAAATGTGTGTGACGCAATGAATTACATTGTGTAACTAGCAGGCCCCAGAAAAAGTAAAGAGGTCAATAGTGAGCAATATGGCCCACTGTGGCACGCAGGCAAGATGAGCCGTACTGGGCAAAATGCAGTCATAACTGTTCAAAATGAAAGAATTGGGCATTTGAAATTGTTGTGCAGAACACCCATCATCATAATGTGTAGTAATTAAAACGACGATAATACCAGCTAATAAGGAAGTTGTCAATTCCAATACAAAGAATAAGAAGATTAAAACCAAAACAAAGCAAGTGTCATTACGTTTAAAACGACCAGAATGTTAGCAATTGCTTCTAATAGTCCTGAAGAACCGACACTAAGTTGCTTGAGCTCTTGTGACTCTTGGTTTTGTTACCTTTGTCAGGCAGACAAGGTTGCAGACATGCAACTTTGCGTGTCGTAGCGCAATATCTTCATGAAGAGTGTGCTGGAATCACCGCTAAAGATCACAGAACATTTCGTTGTCCCTCGTGTGAGACGTAACGTTCTAAATTTCTTCGTTTGTGTTACACGTCTTCTTATTTACTCATATTTTATCTTCTTGAATATTCACTTGCTTTTCACCAATTTTGGCATTTTGTATTAATACAATATCTTGGTTTTGTAATGTTATATAAATTATATATGCTTGTAATGTATATATCTCAGTATGTAGCATGTATGAGTAATACAGAAAGATTACACATCACTTTTGCCATACGCTCTTGTTTTCTATAGGGTCCATATTGGGAACACCATGTTACCAATATGGCCCACTGGCAACATTTAAGTTTTCGATTTATTACATTTTTACACGTCATTTCTAGGAAGCAATTTTTTTTTTCATTTGTCCAAATAGTCTCCCTATTTGATGGTTCAGTCCATTCGTACGAATAAATAGTATTTCTTAGTGAAAAAATCAACAAAGCTTAGGTGGGCCATATTCGGGCCCCCTACTATATTATTTAAAATTACATCACAATGTAGCCGTGTCCCGTGGATTCGCCCGCGCTGTTTTAAAACTATATTAATAGTTATCGCCACGTAACAGTATGGGGCCATTTGAAAAATTGAATTTAAAAATAAGGTGACAATGCTGACAACTGGGTGCTTGGATACAGGGACAACCACCGTTAGTTTCGATTGTGTCGAATATGTATACTCAAAGATTGGTGCGGATACATCGAAGAATATGGAATTAATTTTAAATATTTAATTTTTAAAATTGATTGGCAACAGTTTCAACTGTGGGATATGGAGTATCACTACGACGTGTTCCAGTACGTAAGTACCAAGTTTGGTGTTGATTCATTCAACGAAATAGACGCAATTCAAAATTTATTACTTTTGAAATTGGTTGGCAACACTGACAACTCCGGCGCCGGAAGTACTCACATGAACTATCCCAGAACATAATACACATGCGGGGGCGAACTGGTAACCAAATGGCCAATATGGTAGTGGGTGTTTTGGCGCATAGGCTCCAAATAATACTTCCAAGTGCTCTTAGCATACTGATTAGGTCTCAAAATACAAGGTATTAAATAAATGTAGTCCCTTAAAATAATATGACTGTGTTAAAGTAATTTGAACTTACATTAAACTTTACATGCCCCCTTTCTTGCGATTTGTGAGGACCGTCTGCTGAGATTCTTTATAACTTCAGCATTGTCTTTCTATCGGTAAAACTTGGTAAACTTTATTTTTATATGGGCCAGTCTAGTAACTTTGGACTTCGGCCCGTCACGATTCACCTTTGGCTGTTAAAATCCACACCCATGCCTCTGCCAGGACTCGAATCCGGGACCTTCGAGCCAATGGCCTACCACCGCAGACCGCTCATCCACCCGGCCGGCTCTTTCTGTCGATCAATGGTAGCTAAATGTTGGATGCCCTGAAAGTATTTATTCTAAACTTTATATTAACGACAATAAGAGCTTTGCTCTCTTAGCTGTTTTAGCGTTTATCTCTATGAATTTGAGAAATGTAATTTCTTGATGTACATATATTAGAAATACGTAAGGACAGAGCTCTCAACTACATTAAAGATATGATTGCACTGTAGCCGATATAGAAAACCTACCTACCATCAGTACCTTAGTGAGGGTAGGGCACCTGCCTTGGGCGCAAAATCGGGGGCGTCGAAAACTATATATAAAAGAAAAACTCCAAATGTATTAAGCACCGAAATAAAAAAATGTCAGCTTGAAAGAAACTTATTTTTTTATGCAAACAAACCACATGTGATTGGAGTTGTTATAATATTTATTTCGCAAATTTACAAAACTGGGATAAATCGCATGCGCCTTATTACGATTCTTTTGTCAATGCCTATACAACATATTAAAATTAAAGCAAATAAAATTCCAATAAAAACGGGAAGCAACAGTTTCTACATATACCTCGGGTGCTGAAATACTTCACTCCGGCTCTACATACCGTATTTACATAACAAATTATGTGCTTCAATTTCTGCTGCAGACAGAAAATATACAGAACCGCGTTCCGAAAATGTTGAATAAAGCGGTAAATTTGAGCGGAGATGCACTAATGGATCTCATAATTACAAACGTAGTAGTTTAGTGTCTATTCAACAATTTACTAAAACATAATATGGTTTTCGAGCGTATTTTTAAATTTGAATTTTGAGATTTCCCCCCAGTTTTTTATATCGTCTCATTGTTGAGCAGCAAGGCCCCTCGACACTTGGAGCCCAGGGCGTGGGCCCCGCTCGCCCCACCCTTGCGCCGCTACTTCTTGTAAATAATATACAAATCCATTTCTAGAGCACTTTGGATGTGTTCTTTTCTTGTTTACAAAACTTCTGCTATGTTTTTCTACTGGTATCTGTTTCCACGGTGATAGGTTTTTAATACAGCATATCGCTGTTAATATGCTATTTTAAATTATTTTTCTAAGAATTATTGTAACTATGAAGTGCTTTTATAGCTCTTAAGTTCCTGTCTGGTCTTCTACAAAAAAAGACTGTTGTCTGCATAAAGTGACAAAATTACCTATTTGTTATTTATTTATTTTTTTTTGTGACAAAATGACCTAGTTGTGACAAAATTATCGGTGACAAAGTTACCGGAATAAAATTTCCGGGGACAAAATTACTGATGACAAAATTTCAGGCGCCTATATTTGCATACATTCGGGTTTTTTTAGTTCGTTTCGAGGATATGAGACTCCATATGTTTGTTAAGAACTTTTCGACGTCGTTTTTATCGTGCTAAGGGGAGAGTAACACCCCAGGTCCCGGTCACCTCTGAAGCAAACCCTGTTCAAACGCTAAAATGTATAATAAGCCAAGAATTAAATATCTCCTTTGCCCTCGGGTCTCCAGGTGAGACCGTGTCCCAAGCATTGACCGGATAAACCTGTGACCCGGTTCAAAATTTGACCCAAATGACTTGCTCTTGTTCCCCGTTTCGGCTCTGCCTTATTCCCGTTGAAAAGTGATTGCCGAAGGACATCATCCGTAAAATATGTTATGGCTTAAGTGAGTGGTGTCTGTTGAGAACAGAAAATATTAAATTAAATAATTGTAAGTTTTAAAGAAAAGTTGCCAAATGAAATGATTAAATATCTAGCTGTCTGGCATAACATCTCTTAATGGAAAGAAAAAACATAAGGAAGTAGTTATCAATGTTAAAATTGTGAAATCCACTCTTGTCATCTGTGTCATCTCGGCATTTGCCTGGTGTCACCGAAGAAAAACCGTGGAAAACCTGAGTCAGGATTGTCAGCCTCTGGGATCGAACCCACGACCTCCCGAATGCTAAGCCAATGTTCAACCACTGAGCTACTTTTTTTTTTTATTGCTAGGTACAATTACATTATTTGCAAGAAAATATCATTGCACTTACATATATAAAGAATTGTTAATGATCAAATTCATTAATGCTAATCTGTTAAGCAGATGGAAATTTTACAACCAGCAAACAAACCTACATTGACTAGTCCAACAGAGTAAAAAAAAAACACACACAAAAAAAAAACAACGACGAAAAAAAAAACACGATCAAAGAGTTACATGTTTATCACTGTTAGGTAATTCGCAAACAGGTTCTTCTGTTGATTTCTAGGCCAAAATTGAGCCGCACTCAACAGCATGGTGGTATACACCTCTACACTATAATAAGTTCTTTTTTGAAGTATAAAATTTAATGTTTGTGCTGTTATCCAGATTACACTAGTATGCTTCATGACAGGATATAAAGAGAATGCAGGAAAACGGATATATTGATCATAAGCAATGTACTGGGGATTAGTTCTACAAATCAACCCCAGCAATCTTTGATATTGTTTCCAGACAGGTTGAATGCGCACGCACTCTGCAATCATGTGTTGTGTGGTCGCTGTGACCTTACAATGTTTACATTTGTCTGATTGCGTAATACCTAATGAAAATATTTTTTCCGTTGACATAAAAATATCATGAACTACTTTGTACCATACCGATTTACAAAATTTAGGAATACATTTGGCATTTATATTAGCCCAAATTCTATGCCATTGATGCTGTGGATAGAGGAAACTTATTCTGGGGGTGGGGGCTAGTTCTTGTTCATTGCTATATCTCTGATACACATTGTTATATCTCTGATACAGCCTTTTAACATTATATTGATCTAAATGTGCGTTCTCCTTCAGACTATAGGCTAATTCAATCAGATATGGTTTCAAGTATGGATATTTGTACCCCCAAGGATAAATCGATAATGGCAGAGTTAAATCCATGCTACCAAACGCAGCACCAAGCACCACACCCGAGATGGAGTCATAGTACTCACATAAGTTTTGAATAATTCGATGGAGGACAAGACTAAAAATTTGAGTTTCCATATTTTGGAAATATAAGCCGCCCTCCGCATACGGTAAGCATATGACGTCATGGGCAACTTTGAGCGGTTGGTGAAACCAAAGATAAAACAGGGCCTTACTGCGAAGTTTCGTCATGATTGCTTTTGGGGGTGGAAGAACCTGAGCAACGTACCAAATGAGGCTAAAAATGTATTGTTTTAAGCATTGGACACGGTCATATAAGTTGAGGTCCCGTTGTAAAAAGCTTTGAATCACCGCGCTATATTTTCCGTATAAATTATCATACGTTAATTGAGTGGACGTAGAGAGGCTGCGTGACCACTGAATACCCAGGATCCGAACAACATCGGGCGTGTCAAAATAACGCCTATAATGACTAGCATTTGTTGGGTTCATAGTAAGAATTTTTGTCTTCTGTGGGTTGAGAACGGCTCCCGAAGCATATTCATACTCGCGTAAAATCTGTAAAATCTGTGGAACAGATGTAGGATTGGGTAAGAAATGAATCAAATCATCTATGTATGCCTGTGCTGTAAAACTTTCACGATAAATAGTTACTTTAGGTGACAATAATTGTAATTTATGAAGTAAAGGACTAATGCCAATGCTGAATAAAAGAGGTGATAATGGGTTCCCTTGTGTAATCCCGTTTTCAACAGTAAATTTAGGTAGTAAACCTGAATTAATTTTTATACGTATTTGTCGATTTCTAAAAAAATTTATTAGTAAGTCAAGGAAATTCCCCGTGATCCCGTAGCGTTCTAAGACTGCCCGTAGGTAATGTATGGACAATCGATCATAAGCTTGTTTGTAATCGCATGAAAGTATCGCTGCCTGAGTGTCCACATTTTCAAAATATCCAATAAAATCCCGGATATTAGCTAAGGCAAGCGAAACCGGGTTATTCAGCCCAAGACCAAATTGTGCATCCGACAAAATGGTAGGCGCAATCTGCTTGAGACGGGATTCGAGGAGTCGACTAAGTATTTTGAAATCGGAGTTCTCAAGTATAATAGGTCGAAAATTTTCCACGGCTACCCCATTTGGAGTTGTTCGGATTGGTATTAAAATACCTTCCTGGAGGGACACTGGTATTTTGCCTGTGATCAACATTTCGTTCAACATTTCTGTAAATAAAGGAACGAAAATATGTTCAAATGCACGATAAAAACGAAGCGGGAGCCCGTCAGGGCCCGGGGTCGATGACACACCTCTAGGAAGCGCATTGCTCACTTCTTGATGAGTAAAAGGGTGACTTAGTGAGGTCAATTGCTGATTATTTAATTGAGGCAAAGAAAAATTCAAAAAATTGTCTAAACCTCCTATCGGGGCCTGTGGACCATACAACTCACGAAAATGAGTATTTAACACCCGTGTGGCTATATCACCAGTGTGCATATTGCCATCTTTGTCTCGGATTTGCGTCAGAACATTTTGTTTACCCTTACTACGCAGTTTCTTCACAACTGCAATAGACACTTTTTCGTCAGAGTGAATGGGTGTTATATTTGCACGAATAAAATAACCCTGATATTTTAATTTGGTTAGCTTTAATAACTGCGCTTTTATGGCATGAATAAAAGCGTATCTATTGGTACCAGCTAAATGGTCTTTAATGGCTTCCGTTAATAAGCGAAAATAATATTCATATTGTTGCTGTCTGTCGCTATATTGTTGATAGCACCATTGTTTACACATTTGTCGTAAACTAGGTTTGCCCTTAGTCGCCCACCAATCACTAAGTGTGAGACGTGGATTTTTACGCTCGTACATATGACTCCACCTCGCCTGCACCGCCTCTCTGAACTGGTCATTCATTAATATGGAATCATTAAGGTACCAGACGGGATTATGTTTAAGAATCTGAGTCGCTTCCATTTTAATGGTTAGTATTACAGACATATGATCTGAAAAGCTTAAAGGTACACGTTCAATATTTTGAATCAATGGAAGTAAATCAGGTGTACAATACCAGCGGTCAATTCGACTACGGGACTGCGCTGTGAAAAAGGTAAATCCTTCTTCGGTATGTTTCATGTGACGCCATATGTCAACTAAATCAAAAGTCTGGGTTAAATCCTGTAGAGCCTGAGAAAAATTAAATGAGGGATGCATATCCTCTTGGAGTAAAACAGCATTCCAGTCTCCGCCAATCAATAGTGATTTGGTACCTTGCTGTAAAGCCATTGCCATATCAGTATTAAAGAAAGAAGACCTTTGGGCAATTTTTGAAGAACCGGACGGTGCATAAACACTGGTAATTTGAGTATTAAGAAAGTTGCCACTGGTGATTCTTTCCGTTTCGATAAAGGCTTGGGGCTTAAACGGACAATGCACTCGCGTCGCGATTCCCGTCCCCACCCCCGTTAAGGAGGGGGGAAAGATGTAAATGGTAATTATGCAATCTGTCATCATCTACGGTTTTCATTTCGGAAAACAAAGCAATATGAATATTGTTAACGTGGAGAAAATCCCTAAGTGCGTCCTGCCGGTTGCTTGCCGAACTTCCTTGTAAATTGAGAATTGCTAAACGATAAGACTGCATACCAACGTTGTGCTTATCACTAAAAACATTCACCAAAACAGAAAACAAAAGTAACAAACATATGTTACGAAACAAAAACCCACTTTGATGCATAATATATATAAATTTAGTGACACACAAATTATTGTTTATG
>JAGDQP010042463.1:0-16539 GCA_022664845.1 Lepisma saccharinum | reverse complement strand
CTTTTTTCTTTCAACATTCCTGCGTCTCCTTTCCAGCGTTTAACGTTAACTAGTCAGCTCGGTGGATGGTATGCTCTTGAGATAAGGAAGCTGATAGGTATAATTGAATAATTCTTTTTAAAATCATGTTTCTCCACCCTTCCTTGCTTTTGATAATCAGAACATGTTTTCTATGTTAACAAATATATGTTTTTCTCCTTCCATCGCATACTGAAGAATGACTCATATACTTGTTGCAATATCTACACAGATCCGTCAACCCCTTCCCCCTTCAAAAATCTTCTAAAGTAATTTTAGCTGTTCGGTAAATTTTGGACATTCAGCGAAGATATGACACTTGGCAACGCAATGCACCTGTTGTAATATAGGATCACATTCTATTTATAGATCTCCTGCACTTGTGAATAAAAATACCTTTTCTTCACCCTGTATCGCGACGTCTTCCCTGAGGCAACATAATCATCTCAAAATAGCAATCCGGTCACTGAAATTTTCCCGTCTCAGAAAACAAACTATGCCGTTCTTGAACTATTGCTAACCGCTGAAAACTTGCCGAATGGCGTATTTTTAAGGACTTTGGAAAAAATCTTAAAATAAGCACAAAATAGGCCCTTATCTTAAATAGGCGCTTAAACCCAAAATAGGAATTTATAGGCGCTATAAAACGTATGTATCTCACACGATCAGAACATATCCATTAAAAACCTAAAGTTCAGTTCACAGGAACTAAATATGCAAAATAGGGCAAATCCTATTATATTCTGCAATTGACAACACATCTGCAAATTTTCAACTGGCAAACAAAATTGCTGGCGCCACTAACAATTCAAGTCTTATTGAGTAAGAACGTACATAAAATGGTTCTCCAAGTTGAGGCAAAGTTCAGTCAAGTTATGTCCTCATTCATCCTTCTACAACTTCGGCGAGAAATGACAAATGGATGTTTTCCCAATATTAATAAATCTTTCCTCCAATCACATTGACGCTGTATTTGACATTTGTCTGTTATGCATCTTATATTCACCATTTCTCTACTTTCTTAGGATCTAAATCTATTTATGAACCAACTCATAAGTAGTATTTCCATCTTTATTGTTAGTACTTCGAATTGCACTGAATAGCAAGTCGTCAATATAAGATATAATGATACGGTTGATTATGGTGAAGATTTCTACTCTCAAACTCTAAAATCTCAAGTATTTGACAGAGAACAATGAGAATTAGTATAAGTAATATCACATATGAAGTCTTCCATGCACTGTGACCATAATTGAAATCTATCCGTTTCTGATGTTAAATTGGCTTCATTACTATCATTTGGAATACTATTAACTTGTGATTGTTGGACGCTTGTTTGAATAAATATAGCATGATCTGTATGTATCGTAATTGCTTGTAACTGATGATTCCAACGTGGAAACATCGAACATTTTTTTTTAAACCTATAATTGTACTAGATACAGCTGAAATTCCCATTTTACACAGAAACTAAATAACATTGCAACAAACTAAATAACATTACTACAAACTAAATAACATGAACTTAAATTTTAAACAACATACAACGCAACAATTGATATCAATAACGTGACGATTATAATACAAAAGAGGAACAATTCAGATATTGGTATTTAGCGTTCGTTGGAAAGTGTTTTGAGATCCGAAAATATTAATATTTGAATCAAGATTATTGTACATAATTACTAGTCTATGGAATAAGGATCGCTGAAGTATACTTAGCCTAGACGTGGTACAATGAAGGAGGTTATTATTTCTGGTTATTCGCAAGGGAAGACGGAAGTAAAATTTAGATATCAACTCCCCAGTTCTAAGATTCCCGTTAAGTATCTTGTATAAGTACATCAAATCTGCCAACTTTCGACGAGAAGAGGGAACATTGAGACCAAGAATAATAACTCGGATTTTCTTAAGCTATGTACTGATGGTATTCATCTTTTGGTTATAGAATGAAAAAAGTTCAGAACAGAATCAATATGATATATATTAGAAATACTAGCCATGTTCCAAATTGGTTAGCAATATTCAATTTTGCATAGCACATCTAATGACACAGTTCCTATTAGATGTAGTGAAGAATGATTCAGTATATAAGTATTGTGGAGAATGAATTATTCGTAGGCCTTCAACTGGATTAATGTTGCTAAAGAAACATGATTGAGAGACATTCTTGTATGAATAGCACACGGCAGATTTTGTTGATTGTTTTGAGGTAAAGTAAGGTTTGATACTTTGAAACCCTCACTATTCAGATCTGATATTAATAAGAAATCGTCAGCAGACAAGGTACTTGTATAAAGTTGAGTATCATCTTTAGCAGAAATGGGAATATTGCGTCTAACTGTTTCTCTCTTTTTACGCCTACAAACATTCTCTGTATGTCCAACTCTAAAGCAGTAAAAGCACTGCAAGTGCCGTGCCGCACACTGTCTAAGGTTGTCATGTTTAGACCGCATTGAAAACATATAATCTCGGGATTACGAATACTTTCTCTGTTAACAAGGTCTTGTAGTCTAGATTCTTGTTAGTGTTTCAGATTTCGAAAAGCTTCGGTGTTGTCGTATGTCGAAGTTCGAAGCATTTCTCATCTCGCTCATCTTATTCTTCTATTTGAAAAACTTCGATGGCCTGTTACAAAGTTAATTTTGAGTTAGCCAGTAACCGTTTACGTGTGTTTTCATCGCCAATCCCAATGACGATTTTTCCACGCAGCATATTATCTTTGAAGTTGTATTTGGTCACTTGCGTTGTTTAAGTTTCATTAGAAAATATGTTACTGGTTCAAATTGAAGACCTGAATTGAAAAACATCGCAAATCCACTTTTTTCGTATTTGTATTTTTTCTGTTCGTCGGTATTTACTTGCATAAATATTTCGTCCTAGTCCCACCACAGAAGCCCTTTTAATTACAAAATAATTTTCGCTAAATAGGATGATAAACGAAGACCTTGGACTGTTTTTCGTTTCTCCTGAAAAATATACTCCGGTGGACTTGGGGTGTTTTTCAATTCAGGCCATTAATTCTGCTTGTCTAAGAGAGTGAAATCTGTATTTCTTAACTTTCGCATTTGAATTTGTTTCAAAGTGATCCTTTAACCTTACACTTATATCCTGGAAGGTCTGGTCTTTGACACTAGATGGTGTGGAGAGATCGCGTAATAACTTATATGGGGTGTCCCACATAAAACCGGCACTCCTCACGCCCGAGATTCAAGTAAAACTCTAACAGCAACAATGAACTAACTAAAAAGAATAGTTAATAGTAACGTCTAAAAACATGTAGTTACCTGTTTATAAGAGATGCTGGAAATGGTGGCCAGGCATCGCTGACTTCGTTTGATGACGTTACCAGCAACACGCTGTAATTCTGCAGACGTGATGTTGTTAATTTATCTAGTAATGTTACGTTTAAGATCGTCTATTGTGCGAGGATTGTCAGCATACACTTTGCTTTCAGAGTGCCCCATAAATAAAAATCACACGATGTTAAGTCCGGGGACCTTGGGGGCCAGAGGCCTCTACTGACAAGTCTGTCTTCAGGGAACACGTTGGTTATGTGGGCCATACTTTGTTTGGATATGTGAGCGGTTGCTCCATCTTGTTAGAATACTGAATGCAGCTTCTCTGAATCTGTTAATTGTGCATATAAAGAGTCAAGGATCTCTAGATACCTGGCACTGTTTAAGGTGTCATTGAAAAATATGGGGCCAATAATGCGCATATCGGACAACGCACACCAAACACCTATCTTCTCTGAGTGGAGAGGTTCTTCATGCAGAATATGTGGGTTCTCCTGCGACCAGTATCTACAATTCTGGGAGTTTACCTGACCTGACAAATGAAACCAGGCCTTATCTGACATGAAGTAAAGCATGGAGTCTAAGTAACCGTTAGCAACTGATGTTAACAGGCAGTTACAATAATGAACTCTTTTTTCCTGATCCTCAAATTTTAACTTTTGCACCACACGCACACGATAGGCTTTTAATTTCATATCTTTTAGTTCACGATGTACGAGGGACACCAACCTGCTGTGATAATCTCCTTACCGACTTGCGGGAACTACTCGTAATGCCCATGCGAATTCTGTCTATAGTTTCAGGGATCCTGACTGTTGGTCGCCTATTCCTCTGCACATTCTGAACGTTTCCTACAGCCCTCCATTTCTTGTACAGATCTTGAATAGTGCTGGTCGTGGGGAGTTTCCTACCAGGATACTTCGCTTGAAACATTTCTTTACATTCCCTGTTGGAGTCTGTCTTTATGTAAAATTCCACAATATCAGTTCGCTGTTCTAATGCAAACTGCCTCATTTCTGTCACAAATGTTCCTTGTTACCACAAGCAATGATTCAACACATTCCAACCAACTCAACAATACGAGCTTCTCACAACAACTGACGCAAGAACACACAGTTGATCTTAACTTTCCGATAAAATGCAGTGTAGCCAACTTTCGAGACAGTGTTGCCACTTCACAAGCAATTTGACTAGAGATGATTAGTCGGTATATATATAACCATGAGGCGTACCGGTTTTATATGGCACACCCTGTATAATTCGTGACCTACACATGTAATGAAATAAAGCACTTTTCTGTTCGGCGGGATGGCCAACATTTCACAATACATTTTAAACTGTTCGATATAAACAGTGATGTCCATGCTGTTTTGGTTAAACTTATCGAATCTACTTGTGCTCTATTTCCATTGGCGCTTGGTCTAGCCGATATGAACTGCACCACCTCTATTGTATTTGTCTGTTAGGCATCTTATACCCAATACTTATCTACTTCCTTAGGATCTAAATCTATTTATGAATCAGCCCACAAGTTTAGAGTAGTACTTCTATCTTTATTGTTAGTACTTCCAATGGCACCGAATTACTGGTCGTGAATATATAAAGATACGTTTTATTGTGCTAAAAATTTCTACACCCAAGCTCCAAAATCGCAAGTATTTGACAGAAAACAATGGGAATTAGTATCAAAAATATCACATATGAACCTCGATATGAAAACATTAGCATGAATCCTTGTTTTGACAAAACTATCAAACATTAAATCACACGAATAACGATAGTTGGATGTTGCAATAATGATATACACGTATATCTTTTTATATTTCTAACAAATGATCTTCTGAAATTCCAATTAAATCATTTCGACAATATTGTTAAAATATAAATTCGTTTAATTATCCATAGCATTGTGAAAGCATTGTAATGTTAAAGTACAATAATTGATATCATAATAACAAAAAAAGAAGCCCCCTACGAATAAACTTCAATCTCAAAAGATTCAGAATAAATTCTCTCATACTCTTAGTCAAACTAAACAATTTTTACCCAAGGTAACGTTCCAAAGTGCTAAAATATCGTTTACCGATAGGCATTTGAGGCCCTGCGGACCAGGTAGAAACACTGAAAACACATTTGCTCAAGCTTATTCTAATAATATTACAACCGAATTCAAACAATCGTGTAGTAATGTAAAGTCCAGTAATTGATATCATAATATATCTCTACTCGATTCGTATAGAACCTCCCGAATACAGAGTCAATGCTTTACGAAGTGAGCTACTTCTGTCGTTCGATGCAGAAAGTATTTTATCATATTTTAATCACACGCGCGTTCACGTAGAAATATGTGACTGGAAACAACAAATATTCTTCAATTATCTCAAATGTGCTCCATATGATGATCAATGATGCGTTTTCTCTCTTTCCGATAACTTCTAATTTCCCTGTTGGTCATACTAAACTGGGTTCGAGTAAACACAGGTACTACAACTACTACAGGTAATGAATCATAATTGTTCATCAATTTCTACCAATAATATATTTCATTGAGGTAACCGTGCTTCATGCATACTGTCTCTGCATACTGTCTTCGTACTTAGTTATTGATAATACACCCAAATATATCATACGTTTACACTAGCTCTGTCATGTTCGAGTGTTATACATTACATATGATTATTCATATTCATCAATAACATAACCTATCCTTCATCAGTTTATCCAAACACCGATTATCGTCGTACATGGGAATATCGATCATTTGAATCAACAGTCCGATATCTTTCAACATATTTTTTTTAAAAAACAAGATATGAAAACAAATCATAACTCTCTTTCCAAAAGCTAACAAAACTAAATTTGCCTTTTTGTTTCAAACGAAACGAACATATTTAAATTCCAAATCTTCGGAATGTTATGCACTTTATAAACTCATGACCTCATGTAAACTTACTACAATCACTCTTCCTTTCTGATGAAAAGATTTATATAAGCTTATTTTGCAACTAAATGTTAAACAAAGTAAGTATCTTTAAACATTATCCTTTACCATCCCTATACAAAATCACTATATGTGACCCAAATATATATGGAATTAATAGTGAATCCATTACAGAAAATGTCTCACATACCATTAATAAGTCAGTTCTAAACCGATTTTAAGTATACAATGAACATCTTCATTATCATCTTGAACACTTCTAATATTTGTCTTGAACATCACTCCAGTTGGTATTTTTTTAATAACCCTCACAGTCGAAATGCCTTTTTGCCCATCTAAGTCGTTGTGACCTGCGTAATTCTGTTCTTGTTTCATTTGGTATATTTTCTTGCCTATTTGGTTGTTCATATTGTTCACTTGCTGTATAAGACCACGACTGACTTGATGCGTTTGATTCTGCATTATTGTTTAGAGTCCGTGTTTGTTTCTTAGGTGCTATCTGGTGAAGATGGACTTTACGGGAACCATTATCAGTTTGTACTTCTACTATCTTTGAACCAATTTTCCTTACTATTCTAGCGGGAATGAACCTTGGTTGACGATTGACAAATTCAAAACATAAATCAAACTATTTATGGTAGGTAATTGAGGATTCGGATTAACCTTTTGATAGCAAGTTCTGACACTTTCGTTCTTGACTCTGTTTGCCCACAAATTTAACTTTGTACGAGAAGTAAAAGAGTATACTAACTGAGTTGGTGATCTGTCATTTAATAATGGTGAATGGGCAAATCGTAAATAACTTTGTACCTGTTTAATAACCTTCCGCCAGTCCTGAGTCTTTCCAGTCGCGACATGTTGCTTTAATAGAAGTTTTACATCTTGCACTTGGCGCCCTGGTGTCCCATTGCTCTGTTGGTAGTAGGGAGAGGACTTACTAACTAAAATACCATGTTCATTACACCAAGTCAAAACTCATTGGACGTAAATGGCGGGCCATTATCCGTAGCCACTACTTGTGGATATCCCATGTAATTACAAACATTTGTGTATTGTCTCAGAAGCTGTAGTACTGTTAACTAAATCAACTTGTAGCCAACTAGAATAACTGTCTACTATAATTAAAAGTTTTTGACCTGCAAAATCGAAAAAGTCTAGGTGTATCCATTGAAATGGTGAATTTGACGATTTCCATGGCGAATAATAGAGATTTGGCCTGGTTTTCTGAAACTGTAAACATACATCACAAGTACATATATATGTCTCAGGCTGTGTATCCATATGAGGCCATCAGTAGTAAGTTCTTAAAGTTGATTTAAAATAATTAATACTTAAATGAGTACAATGGATTGCCTTGAAAATTTATGTTTTAAATGTTGGCTGTATAAATTGCTTATTTCCATAAAATAAGCAATTGTTCTGAATTGTTAATTGTGCCCTCTTGGAAAAGTATATTAGATAGTCTTTCGTTTGATATTTTTTTTTTAGTAAAGTTTGTGGCCAACCATTTTTGTCCAAGCTACAATTGGACTTAATATAGGAAAATTTGAAAACTCATCAGGAATTGACCTTATTACTAGTGAATTGAGGTTAACCACCAGGATGTATTGTTCCGAGGCATTTTCATCCTCAGTTGACTCAGTTCCAGAATCTTGACAAGCAATCTGGAACAGGAACTTACTTGGAATATACCATTTTATAATCATATCCCGAGAGGAATAAAGCCCAACGTACCAGTCGTGGGTGGATTTCCGAAGGAATTGATTTGTCCTCTCCAAATATAAACTTCATCGGGATAGAGTAAGTTATTACAATAAAGGGACGACCATATAGATATCGGTGATTTTTTTTACTCCAAATACCAAGGCAAGCAATTTCTTCGCGAACTGAGAGTATCTGGTTTCGGTTGGGGATAGTGAGGCTGATGCCTAAGAAATTTCTTTAAATTTGCCATTACTATCTTTGCTACACTCCTAGTTCGTACGGATTGGCATCCCTAAATAAATATACTTCCTCCTGTGGACTGAACACGTTGTTCTTTGTACTGTCTGTTGCTAATATTTTCACTGTTTCAAATTCTTTTTGGTGGTCTTCCGCCCAATCCCATTTATTATTCTTTATGAGTAAATCATACAGTAGGTGAGCATAAGTTGATAAACGAGGTATAAGTTTTTGAAAATAGTTTACCAATCCTAAAAAAGGAACGCAATTGAGTAATATTCTCTGGGCAAGGACAGTCCAATACAGCTTGCTTATGTTTTTGTATTGGTATATAGCCACTCGACGAGATTTCATGACCTAAATACTCTATTTTGTGCTTGAAAAATTAACATTTATTAAAATTAACCTTCACATTAAGTGTTTGAAATTTTTCTAAAACTTTTATAGTTTTATTGTAACAGTCCTCAAATCCTATACCGGCAATGATGACGTCATCTAAGAATGCTTGAACCCACGGAAATTCAAACAATATACTATCGATGAATTGTTGAAATGCAAATGGACTTGTTGATAGCCCATTTTGTATAATCCTCATGGTGTGTTAATAGCCAATATTTTACTAGATTCGTCATCGAGCGCAAGCTGTTGGTATGCTTGATTCAAGTCTAGGACTACATATGTATCCGCTTCCTGATTTTTGTAAAATGTCTTCTAACGTTGGTAGTGGATAAAGCATTTTCTCTAAGCACTGGTTTACTATGACTTTGTAGTCCGAATATCACCAGATTTCTTGGGTACTATCACTATGGGGGTTGCCCAATTCGAGTACTCTATAGGTTCAAGTATTTGTTGTTCCACTATTTTTCTAAAGATGTTTTTACTTTGGTTTCTAAATGGTATCCGATAAAACTTACGAAAAATCGGGACTGTATTTTGTGCTAACTTTATATTTACCTGATAATTTTTGTTACATCCGCTGAGAATACCTTATGAAATTTCTCCATCTCTCATGCTCGATTTTCCTGCTGTGTTACATGTTAACAAAACTGAACCTAAGATGCTGAGCCTATGTCCATGAGCCGTACATAATTTTTGAGAAGTGGAATCTAACTATATATTAGGTTCCTTTGTTTATAACGGACTTTTAGACATCACATTCGCGCATGCTCTACAATCTATCTCAAGGTTCTGACTGAACCCATCAATTATCATATTTGTCATGCAAGGCTCACTATCAATCGTTCTTTTACCACATTGAACATCAACAGTATTGATCTGTACCGTAGGTGTATTCATGATAATTACATTCACAAGACTTTGATTATTTTTCCGTTTGCCAAATTTATTCACAACACAACTGATTCTACGAAACAGTTTCTTTAGTTCCAGAAACGAATCGATCACTGAATCGATACTAATTCTTTACACAACTTACGTTAGTTGAAATATCGATCATTTGTATCAACAGTCCGACATTTTTCAACTTAATTATTTTTTAAAAAGAAATTTGAAAGCAAATCATAACTTTCTTTCCAAAAGCTAACAAGACTAAAATTGCCTTTTTGTTTCAAACGAAACGAACATATTTAAATTCCAAATCGGCGGAATGTTATGCACTTTATAAACTCATGACCCATGTAAGCTCATTACACTTTCTTTCTCTCTGTATATGTATACAGAGATAGAGACAGAGAGATGACGTTAACTATTACTTCGGACGTTTCGTTTATTTTGCTACTAGCATAGTCTTTCTAAGTAATAAATGTAAATGAAAATATACCGTCAGAAATTATGAAGTATGAATATCACTATTCAGAAAGGAGAATTGAAGACCTGAATTGAAAAACATCCCAGGTCCACTTTTTTCGTACTTGTATTTTTTTCTGTTCGTCGGTATCTATGTTACAATGACTATCTATTTGCGTAAATATTGCATCCTAATCCCACCACAGAAAACATTTTTAATACAAAATAGTTTCCGCTGAACAGGATAACATACGAAGACCTTGGACTGTTTTTGTTACTCCTGAAAAATATACTTAAGTGGACTTAGGATTTTTTCAATTCAAGTCTTCAATTAAATATGCTTATTTTTTGCTACGTACTACAAGAAATTGTAAATATTTTGCCAAATGTCAGAAAAGGTGAAAACAAATGCTGTTTTTAGAAAATAAAGATAATAGCATTCAAAAAATAATAACTCGACACTTAGACTTTCACTAATACACTCTCAAAATTACACACAGAAAAAATCTTAACTCTAAGTGAATTTGGTTGCTTATCCTTTAGGTTTTGAGAAAAAACATGTGTAATAGTGTAGCGAAAAGGAACATTTACTGCTGACTGTACACCTTTACATTTTGAAAGGGATAATAATATTATTCGCAGATGATATCGAAACATTCTACGAGCGAGATCAGTTGATCAATTTAAAGCACATATTGCGGAACATATTTCTACGTTATATAGTTGGTTGTGTATAAACTGTCTGTCATTTAGTTTAGAGAAGTCTGTCTTTGTATTTTTTACAAATCTTTGTCAAATATAGAACTACCAAATACGATCGGAACAAATAATTTCGTAGTGAAAAGAGTAGAATGTTCAACATATTTAGGATTAAGAATTGATCTACATCTCTCTTGGGAACAGCATGTTACTTTAAAAAAGTAACTCCACTCACATGGCTGGAATAAAGTATCGCTCAAGAACGTTTTACCAGTAAATATTTGGAAAGTGGTTTATAACGTTCTTGTACGTACAACATCATCTGATATAGTTACGTACAATATTGAGTTATACAAAGAAAACAAGATTACATAGACTTATAATGTTACAGAGAAAGCTATTAGAAACATGTAGCAATATCAGATGTCATCCAAGTAGGAGTTTGATTTATGAAACTAATATTTTTCAATTTGAAACATTACTTAAATACATTGATGTAGAATGACCATAAAGTAAATGGAAATATACAAAGTAATTTAGCATTTATAAATAGGTACAAAGTACATGAAAATAATACCAGGCAAATTGGCCAAGTCAGTATTGATAATATAAATACTTCTAAGAAATGGTACTAAACATAATTCATGCTAACATTATAATAATTTAATAAAGAGATAAAGGCAATAAAACATATTCCCAAATTTAAATATGAAGCGAAAATATTCTTCAGGAAACGTTTACAGTTATATTCTTTTACTTGTATTCCGTACAATTACTTTCAGATCAATGTATGGAACAACAATTTTGTATATACAATTACTTTTAGACAAGTGTTTCCATCTTGAGTATATAGCCCGTTAGTGTGAACCTATGCTCGTTGGAGCCTATCTTGAATTGTAGTTTATGCCATATTACTTCCTTAAAAAGGTTTTACTTGTGTATTTTATCTAGATGGAGCCTGCGCCTAAGGATCTTGAAAGCCAAGATAAAAATTCTTCAGATAATGAATTGAAGAAAGCATCTACTCACTTGGTACTTGAGCCCATGATTGATTTTGAATGCGAGAACACGAGTTGTCCTACTGAAACGCTAGTAAGTATGGTTCGATACCATATAGAAAGTATAGTTTTAGTTACAAATACAGAAAGGTAGTTTCTATTACGAGTTTATTTTATAGTGGAGGGGCTTATTTTCAAAACGGAGCATGTTCAGTTAATTGAATTTACAGGAAACGTGAAAAATATATTTCTTTGGGAGGGCGAGCACTATGATTGTACGAATGATCTAATACTGCAACTAGAGGCACTGTTAATATTATCTGGGAGAATACGTGTGGTGTGACCATTAAGGAAGGATATTTCGCTACACTTCATTTGGACGAGTTTCCTTTTGATTGAAAATCGTTGACATGTTACCTTTTGATATGAGCATGCAAAGAAGCTCCAAGAAGAGAAAAAGGATGTGATGAAAGTATGTTTATTAAACAATCATACTTAATTACTTACTTACTCTATGGCTTACGGAACTCGCAAGTTCATCGCTGTAGTAACAAACATTTTCCACAGGATTCTATCCCCTGAGCAAGATCAAGCCAGTGTTTGAAGATCCCTTGTAATATTATCCTCCCAACGTCGTATCAATCATTCTAAATGTCTCTCTCTCTGCAGCTACCCAACCACGATGGAATATAACCTTCGTTTTCACCCATCCGAACTATGGCCTGCCCACATTAGTCGTCGCGATTTTTTAAATTTTTAAAACATCGAGTGAGTCGTAAAGTCCTTCATTATGCAGTCTCCTTCATTCTCCGGTCATCTCGGCCCGTTTCGGCCCGTATATCTTTCCCAAGACCTTATTTTCAAACCCTCTATATTTGTGTTCATCTGCTAGGGTCGTATTCCAACTTTCGCAACCGTAAAGTATTACCGACAGAATAACCGTTCTGTATATTTTCAATTTCAAATTTCTTGATATTAGTCACAAGGTTAGAAGTTTCGGGAATGAGTAAAACATGCGTTGCACGATGCTATACAACTTTTTATTTCTTCCGTGACCTCTTTGTTGTTTGTAACATGTGCTCCCAATTATTTAAATTTGTTTACTTTCTCTATGTTCTCATTCTTACCTGTGTTTCGGCTTGTTATCGTGTATTTTCTTTTCTCTATGTTTACTTGTAGATCTATCTCATCGCCTGCTATTACTAAGACATGTGTGTTACTTTGAGGTGCATTTATATCGTCTCGTATTAAATCTACATCATCCGCATATACGAAGAGCTGAGTCAAGCCATTCAACGTTAGTCTCGATTTGTCCTCCTCTATTTTCTGAATCGCACACTCTAACGCAAAGTTAAACCGTAATGGTGACAAAGCATATCTTGTTTCAATCTGTTGCTATTCTCAAAACTTGTTATTACCTATTCGTACTCTGCTTATGGGGTCACTGAAACTCATCCTCGCTCGTTGAAAAAGCTTTCTCGGCTTTCCAAGTTGTACCTGGATATTGTATAGTTTTCGCTTTTGATGGAGTCAAATGCTTTATTAAAGTCTTAATAACTGGTGAACAGTTCGTATTTCCATATTTTCTCTAAGACTTTTCTCGGGCCGAAAATCTGGACCAACGTGGATCTATTTCTTCTAAATCCACATTGGTTATCTCCAGTTATTTCATCTACGTATGCGTTTAGGCGAGTTAGCAGGAAATTACTCAGTAATGTGTAACACGTTAGCAGCAATGAGATACCGCGGTAATTATTACAGTTCGATTTATCGCCTATTTTATAAAGCGGAACTATTATAAAGAGGAACTTCCTTTGGAAGTTCCTCCGTCCTCGATATAACTCTAATTCATTTATACAGTTTCTGGATTAGTACCGTTCCTCCCGCTTTAATCAATTTAGGTCGAATATTGTCTATTTTTGGTGATTTTATAATTTTCAATTTCTTTACCGACATTTCAACCTCGATCTCGCTAGGTTCGGGTATCCATGGTTCTGCTGTTTAGATTTTAAATTCCTTTGTTTTTTCTCCGTTGTGTACATTTAGAAATTTGTCGAAATAATTTTTCCGCACATCGATAATGTTAGTCGGATCCGCATGAAGATCTCCGCGTTGATTTTTAATCATCCCTAATCTAGGCTGGTAACCTATCCTTAACGAATTTACCCCTTCTTATAGATCTGGTGTATCTTGCCGTTTTCCTCTAGCTCCTAAATCTTCTGCGTGAGATATTCTTGCTTTTGGTTTCTGAACCCTCGTGTGGAGTTTCGTTTCGCTTTACTGTAGTGGTTGGTATTTGCTTCACTTTTATTACTTAGCCATCATTGCCTTGCTTGTTTCCGTTCTTAATGAAGCTTAAAGCATTCGTCATCAAACCAAAGCTTGTTTCTCTGCTGTTTCTTCTCACTAAATGTTCTTTCGCTGCGCCTTTGACTATATCACAAATAGCCTCCCATATCTTGCTTGCATCAATTTCATTATAAATGTCATCTTTATTTCTATTAGAGTCGACTAAAATTTCGAACTTATTTGAGATCTCGAGCTGGTAGTCTGCTTTTACGCTGGGATTGTCTAATCGTTTAACTTCAATTTAAGCTGTTTTGATCCTTTGCTTTATCTGTTCGCGATACATAACTTTCCCTCATTTTTGCGATCACTTACTGATGATCGATGTCACTTGTTGCTTCTCTGTAAGACCTAACATCCAACATCCATTATGTTGGTGTATCTTCATCTATCTACTAATACGCCATCGATAAGTTGAGAATTTTTCTATCCTGAAATACCCATGTGTATTTGTGCTAAAAGTCGGCTAAAGACCAAAAGTCTTTACTAGTAGGCTTTTCGAGATAGCGAAAGTTACCAGTCTTTCTCCATTATTATTTGTAATTTCGTGAAGGCTGTATTTGCATATAGTAGGTCTATAGTTTTCCTCCCTCGATACTTTACCAACACAATTTACATATTATAGTTCGGTAATCGCTCAAACAATTCTTCTAGCTTCTCGTAAAACGTATATTTGTCGTTATTGTTAGCCACCTCGGTCGGAGCATAGACATTTATAAAAACAAACGTGTTGTACAATTGAATACGTATCGTAACTTTCGTTTACGAACACTATATTCTGCACCCCTGGATGGATACAGTTCTTAATGAGGAATCCTGTTCCGAAATCATGAGACTATGTTCCTCGTAGTTGAAAGTGTACTTGCACTGTCGGATGCTATCTTGACCCTCCCACCAGACTTCGTCCAACGCTAATATGTCCAGCTCGTACTTCTCGGTCTCGCGTACCGCCACCTGAAGAGCGCCCATTTTGTTCGTACGTTCCTTGTTGTTATTCTAAGATCTTTCTTAATCCTGTTCTTGGAGCCCAGTGAAGCAGTCATTGCCTGGAGATCCGAATTAGGGATTAGTTTACCTCCAGAATATTTTAGGACAGGACAGTCATGAACCATCTGTTACTATTTCTTGACATGCTTTAACGCTGTAGATTTTGCAGCTCTAAGACCTCGCAGTAAAGGCAGACATTTAAGATGTCGTTCTCTTCCTATCTCTGATCATTGCTGATGTTATTCATCTTCGGCCTCAGCGTGGCAATGGCGAAGTTGCTTCCCTTCACCATGATATTTTGTTCGGAGTTATCTTCCCTTAGTATTTGTCTTTCTCTATACTATCCACAAGGCAGCAGTACTGGTTCTATTCGGCCCCGGAATATTTCCTGTATCCACCATATCTGTTCGACACTCCCCTATCTACACCTGGGGAGGGGCCTGGTTTGAGACCAGTAACTCTAACCCGGTTATTAAAGAATCATATTCATAAAAAATCAAAAACTTTGAAATTAAATTAAAACTAAAAAGAACCACCATTGCTAAATGTAGTAAAACGTCTGTGGTTACAGTTCCTAATTAAATACTGTAAAAATTTTGAAAGTGGCACGGGTAGAAAACTTGTCTAGGAACACTAAAAAAATATCAAGGTAACATAGGAGCAAAACCGATGATATTAGATAAACATGGCAGTCAAAATTTCACTTAGGACATCACATTAGAATAAGGAGTGGTGTCTTCTTTGTCCACACACTTACATTCTTGCATCAGAAGACCCAGCGATATCATCCTACTACTGTTCATGCCGTGTTGGTCAATACTATTGCAGTGTTTATCCACGTTAATCCAAACATCATTCTTAGTGTCAGCTGGTAAGAAGCGTTTTAGGGGAACGGTGTAACTAAGTCATTTTCCTTCTTTCTTTTCTTATCGTCGAGAGTACTTGTACACTTTGCATCAAAAAACTTGCGACAGCGAACGCCGTGTAGCTAGGCAACCCAAATGGCACCTTCTTATCCCATAATCGTGTCTGGTAAACAGACCCCCTCTTTCTCTTTCCTTCGCCACACCCATACTAAAATCAGCAAACATCACGAGCACGTATTTTTTTCAAAATAGACATGTATTAGTATCGATAAAATGAAAGAATAAAAGCGAGACGAAACAATATAGGTAAGTTCACGGAGAGAGAAATTTAAACACACACAATGAAAAATTGAAACCGATGGATGCCTTTAGGCAAAGGCAGAGAAATGAGAGATAGAGAAGGGGAGAAGAGAAGAAGAAGAAGAAGAGGGAGTACAGATAAAAATATGGAATTTCAATGTAGTTAAAAAGAACCTAACATTATAAAGTGTAGTGCTCACAAATCTAACAGCAAGATAGAAGTGACTTTTGGATTTTATATTTTTTTCAGGGCTATTCGAATATATAAAGGGCGCTTGAAAATTCATTTAGTCACTTTCAATATTGCGACCAAAGTTGATGGTCAGATTAAATACTCATGATTTCCAGTGGAGACACATTTAGGATAATGTCAAAAGTGTAACACACATGCTTTGTTT
>JAGDQP010042462.1:0-16540 GCA_022664845.1 Lepisma saccharinum | reverse complement strand
CTATCGATTTTTCACAGCTAGAATTTTAAAGTTGGCGGGTGTTATTGAGAATTTTGGGGGTGAGATCCCCAGGGGCGGAATCACTGATACAATCTACATTTGACAAACGTCTTTAATTTTGCTTTCAAAAGCATAGAAGATCCTGTTGCCTACTATATTTTGGGGGAGATGGTCAAAATCTTTATGATTTGTTCAAACTTAACAAACTTACTGTCTTCTTTAATAATACTAAAATGTTTTGATCATTATCATACATTTTCATAAACATAACCAGCACTTTACCTTCCTCTTCATATAAATTACTTTTCATCATATAGTTGAAAACCTTGTTTGTAAATTCACTTTTGATTTTCACGAGAACGTATGTGACCACGGTTGCTCAGTTGGTAGAGCGCTCACCTCTAGTGCTAGGGGTCGTCGGATCGATCCCTACTCATGTCACGTGGACTTTGTGATGGACAAACACCGTGAGCGTGGGTTTTCTCGGGGTACTCCCGTTTCCTCCCACTTTCTTCATTCCACCAATTCATCTCATCATCGTCCATACGGCCTGAGCCATAGTTGCCTAAAGGTAATAAATTCAGTTCAAATTGAATGTGTGTGTGGATGGATATTGAGGGCAGTTAACTCGAGTCCAGACAAGATATTTGATGGTTCTGACTGAGCGTTTGTGTGTGATTCTTCTTCGTTACTGATATATACTTTCAAATATCTCAAACGGTTCTTACGATTGTCATCATCGTCAGTAACTTTAAAATCTTTGTTTGTTTTTAAAACAGTAATTTTGTATAATTCAGAACTTGCTGTGCGACCAGCAAACACAGAGTTCTCATCACATTTTTCAAAGAAGTGGAAAGAGTTCAGACCTAGTTTTGTTTTGATCTTGCTTTTTTGACAGGGTTTTCCTGCAACTTCCAAATGTGTTTTATCTAACACTGACTCATCTATAATTTAATAGTGGTTTTTTTACTTGTGTATCTTCTTTTGGAACATGGTGAACCACTACTTCACAGCTTCTTTATAGTATTCTTTGGCTGAATTAATGTTTAGGTTTTGTGATTTTGCCTTATTCCATATTATTTGATTCTTAATGACGGCTCCGACTCCACCTACTGCTCCCTTTCTCATGCGATGCCGCAAATGTAATCCATTCTATTGACCAAAACCTTAACCCTAATCTTGATAATTTACCAAATATTTAAGGTAAAATGTCAAAAGAATAGATTATTCTTCACTTATGGGCCTCGAATATAATTACCAGTACTGTAAATTATTTGCCTTATTAGAGGAACAAATGAATAATTACAACTAATTAGCAAACACGCGTAGACTTATCAAAATGAACTTACATTAACAATAAATTCATAGGAATCAATTTTAATGTGCCTATATTGATAGTTTTAGGTTTTCCGAGTAACAGGTAAAGCCGGCCGGGTAACCGTGCGGTCTACGGTGGTAGGCCAATGACTCGATCGTCCCGGGTTCGAGTCCCGGCAGGGGCATGGATTTTAATAGCTAAGGGGAAAATCGTGACGGGCCGAAGTCCAAAGTTACTAGACTGGCCCATATAAAAATAAAGTAACAGATGAGTAGAAAAGGTGCAAGAATGTGGAACTTCTTTGTTTCTGATTGGTTGATAGGTTTGTGATGTGATAGCCCAGAAGTGCTGTGATTGGCTGTTACCCTCCACCCTAACTTGCCTGCTAACGGGAGTCTATTGGAAATTGCTTTTGCAGTCTTAACCGAAGGTTATTCGGGAATGTTCGTAGATGCCGAAGTTTAGTTTTGATTGATGTTTTAATGAAAGTGTAATAATTTGATTAATTAATGAATAAATCGATGAATTTATAAGCGTCATGTTGTCTCCCGTCGTTTGCCGCATGTCCGCGCCGATTGCGAAAGCTTATAGAACGCGTCGTGGTAGATTATATTTATTATAGGATTTTATTGAGGAATTAGATTTATTTTTGGGTGAGAATCATCTTGTTTTTAGTGGAGAATGGTTATACATTCACCGTCATCGCGCAGCACAGATTTTCCGTGGACTTTATCAGCGAAGACCACTTAGAAAACTAATTTTGTGCTGTTAGATGACTTGATGTTTGGAGGTTCCGATTTGCGCATGCGCAGAGTTATTTGTTTGAAATGAATCAAAGCGTAGCAAGATATAACAAATTGTTTGTTTGAAACGAGTATACGCGTAGCAAGATAAAACAAGGTGTTTCGCATCTGAGGTGCTTGAGAGGAGGGAAAAAATTGCTTGATACCTTAGTATTGGGAGCGTGCTGGAACATGCCCAGGCTTTTTTTTATGAATTTGAGTGTGCAAGTGTTCACAGGAATTTTCTTTCTTTGAAATGGACAATGGGTCGACGTGAATGTTTCTGTTGTATCGCAGCTGTGCTGTTCAGGAGCAGAGAAGTAGTTTTTCTTTATGCCTGCCGCTTGATTGACAGCGGCACAACTTGAATGACATTTTTGTTACTCTAACAAAGGGAGGTGGAGGTTTTTCGGTATGTTGCAGCTGTGGTGCTCTGGAGAAGGGAATATATTGTTAATGCATGTTATGACAAGTTATTTTTACACAATGCGCATTTAAGTTGAAGATGATATTCACGCAGGTGTTTACAGAGCCAGTTGGATCTTGTTACTTACAAAATAGGCAATGACGTGTAAACTTAAATATCTTTTTAATTTTTGTGCACAATTGTGTTGTAGCTATGATATTAGAAACTAGTAAAAGTATTATGAATTTTTACGAAGATCGAAGTGCGGATGAAGACTATGGACCATCGGCGGACAATGGAGGCTTATCTGATGGCATTTTTCGCAGTGTATCTACCTCAAGTTTAGAGGTAGAATTTAATTCAGACAGTGATGAAGGATATTATACTTCTAATGCTGAGGAAACTGATAGTGTTCTACAGGAGAGTGAAGTTTCATCTAATACTATGTGTTCTAGTGAAATTGAAGTGGATGTATGTATTATACGATTGATGTCAAATTTAGAAGCTTTCGAAAATTGGAAATATAAAAACAATCGTCCCTTATTGTGTGCTGAATGTTTCTATAATGTACGCAATCGCCAGAGACATCGTTGTGTTACACAAACTATAGATGAAGAAAGGTCTTTGAGGAGACGCACATATAGACTAATAATAGAAGCTGTGAATAGTTTTAATTTTTATCATGTTTATCTTTAGAAACATGTACATTTTAACAGTGTTGAAATTTTTGAATATTTTCTTCACAATTTACTTTTACTGAGAGTGGATGAAGTAAACACAAAATTAATTGGGAAAGACGTTATTGCAGAACCAGGTTATGAGGAGAGGCAAATGAAGACTGATAATGAATATTGTGATTTTTTCATGTCTATTTTTGAAATTATGTGCATTATGATAAAGTTGAATTATTTGAGGAATTTCCTCGCAATTTACTTTTACTCCGAATGAATGAAGTAAAATTTAACTTTGCTTTTAAGAACTTTGAACAACTGAGCTTATGAAAGTTATTACACGAAATATATAAATAATTGTTTATATGATTGTGCACAATACCTAGAATTTGCGTTAAGCTAGATTCATTTTATTATTCACAGTTTTTTAAAGTGTTGAACAGACCATGAGTGATATTTCACGATTGTATCTTTTTTACCATGTTTTATGCTGAAAACAAGTTAAATCTTGATGTTTACGTAGATGTTCACTAACTTACTTAAAATTAAAGTTTTAGTCTTGCTGTAACCATGGAACAGAACGATAGTGAAAATACAATTGTTAACTTATCATCTTTGTTGCCTTCCTGTGGATGTCGATCAAAACGGGTTGATCAACCTTGTATACTAAAATCAATTCGTAATTGGAACACTAAAGACATTTTGCTTTGTTACGCATGTGCATGTTGGAACAAGGATAAAAGTGAACATGAGTGAATGGGATATTTATTTCGTGGAACACAAGTAAGTGAAGGGAACCGTCTTCAGTTTTTGAATTATAGTATTTATCGCGTCACTAAATCCAAAGAATATAGATGAGATATTTAATTGTTATATACTCATCCTGGTTCTAATGATTTAAAAGCAAACTTTGAATATGGACTTCGTTTTCTATTGGGAAACAAAATAGTGGAACTACGTGAAAAATTACTCATACAGGACAGATTTGGTGTACGTGACTAGAAAGATTATAATTGGCTACCTGCAGACTCTTGTGAAAGTTGTATTTTTATTTTACTGCTAGTTGAAGATGAGTTACCAAAGTTTAATATGCTGCATTAAAAGACATTTATTATTTCATATACTCAAAAACGTAAAGTGTTGTCTTGTTATTATCGAAATTTAAAGGTGAAGTTCATTATGTGACTGATAATTTTCTCCCATCTAAAAGTGAAAGTGCCTCTTCATTGGACAATGAAAAGTAAGAAGGTAATCGGTTTGCATCAGTAGCTGCAGGAATAGACTTGTAGCACTAACAGGTAAACCAGTCTCAGTTTATCATGTCTTCGCAAAGCTTATTGTGGTGTGATGAGAGTTACTCATCAGACAGTTTTGTTTGTGCGATGCAGGAAGCAGAACGTGTCGCCTTAGCTTTGATGCATATTGAAAATAGGTATCCTAATCTTTCGTTAGTGACTAGTTTTGATTGTCCTATTCAATCTTCAATGACAGTCAACAGTGGTTCCCAGAGTAAATAAAACTTTGATTTTTCAAAACCTGTTAAAAGTGATTTACATGGTGCAGAAAATGTTACTGAATCAAACTTTGTTTTCTCTGATGGTGTTTTCCAGAATGAATGGTTATTAACTGAAAAATTCTTCTGAATTAACACCTGATGCTGCTGAAACGGTTTCTTGTGAAAGTGATGGAATACCTAATATTCCGTCTTGTGAGTGCGGGATTAATGTTATTGAAGAACATTGTATTTGGGATGCCATACACAATTTTAATTGCCTTATTACGCCTTTAATTTGTGCTGCCTGTTTCCACAATATTCCTAACCAGTTAGCACATGCTTGTCTCAGTTGGGACTTGAATGAAGTTGAACGTAGTGAATTTTTGAATGATCGTACTTGAAACGAAGTGCTTAAACCTACTAACTTTATACAGATATATAATGCTTATTTTTAATTTAGCAAAACATCAAAATTGTGAATTTAGTGACTTTTGAATGTGAATTGCGAAATTTACTTGAACGTAAAGTGGAAGAGTTAACAGATAAACTAATTTCAAAAGATATACGGTCCTGAAAACACGGACTTCGTTATTTGAACTCCTAGTGTGAAAAATGATGGAGTGTACTTTTTGCAATGCTTTATTTTAGACTAATGCATTTAGAAACAGTAAAAACTTATTTACAACAAAATCCAATTCCTTGTAGTGGATTACATTAAACATTACTCACCAGTGGATATATCATTGCAAACTGGATCTGTTACATCAAAACAGTTAATGAATCATGTAAATGATCATAAAATATTTACTGATTACTATATGTATAAGAAGCAAGGACATTAAACTATTTCAGTGAATATGCTTTTTAAGAAATGTAGAACTCTTTTTTAAGATACAGAATTTATTGCACAACTAATTCGAACTATTATTGAACAACAATTTTCTCCAGTAAAAACTTTAGTTTGTTCAAGAGAATATATAATTGATATGCAAGGTTTTAAAATATAATCCCTTGTTTTAACGTGTTCAAATTTTTCAAAGAATTTTTTTTCTTTTAAATGCGAAATAATAAAAATTTCAACTGATGCTACGTTAATGTTTCATTGTATGGTAAAACTACCATGTGAATGATAGAATTATTAATAGGCTATCAAAAACAGTGTGAATGGTTAACTGAAAATTTTCATGGATTATCGTGGGGTACTTCAAATGGTTATTGTATAACTCATATTCGAAGAATAATTGCTCAACTCTGCGAAATTGATGCAGTATTCTCTTGTAAAGGTACTGAAAAAGTCCAATGGATTCAAAAAATGTTTCAACTAAAGAATGTAGGTTGTAATGAAGGTTGTCCTTCGCTTACTTCATGAAATTTTAATGTTAATGTAAAGTGTTGTACTTACCATATACCTAAGCAACTGAAGGGTTGCGTTGCAAGAAACTGTGTACAACTTCAATATTGGTTAAACTTGCAAATTCAAAACTTGTGGAAGATTTGTTCAAGATAAAATTATAATTTTGTTATTGTGTATAGACTATTATATTACTACACTAGATGTAAAAAATAAACTTGTAAATAATATATAGAAGCTGTTTTTATTTCCCCGTGAAATGATAATAGTTTAAGAAAAAATATTTAGAAATAAAATGGGTGGATTTGTTTTATTTTGAGGAAAATTTGAATGATACTTTAATTTTAAAAAATAGTAAAGTTGGAATATTTCTATTTGAAATAAAACGTTAAGTAAAAATTATTTTGTTTAAGTAATAACTTACAAAAGTAAAAATAATTTAATAAAACTTTAATTGTTTTCGTTGATGTAAATAATTTCCTTGAAGTAAAATTACTTTCATAAACTTTATTTTTTTAACTAAAATATTATTTTGTAAAATACATTATACATTTTATTAAACTTTTAAGTATATTTCACTAACATATATTCTAATTATTAACACATAAAACATTTTCCAAATAAAATTACTTTCATAAACTTCATAAAATCACTTTCATAAAGTGCAAAATAAATAACTTTGTTAAAATTTCAGTGGTGAAAAGACAATAAGTTATATTAGGTTTTGTTTAAGCATAATTAATAAAATAAATTGCAAAATTAATTTGGGTCAGTGGTATGTTTCAGCCCTGGCGGCTCCAGGGCACTTATTTCCATGGTCTGGCTCCGCCAGGTACTTTTTCAGACATATAATTAATTTTCCTTGGTTTTAATTTGAAATCAAAGGTTCTGCTCAATCATATGAATGTGAAACTAATTTCTGGTCAAACATATTCACTCAAGAAATACAACAGTAGATTGTTTATCTCAACCTCGAGAGGAAGTGGATATTAGGTCTGGTGGTTTATGGTTATGTTATTAGCGAGGGCAGGGTCACTGAAAGCCCGTCTAGTAGTGGCAAGGCAATGAAATAATTCTTTCGCGGTATTTGCAAGGCACACACCCTTCAAAATAGGCTTCTTTTTAGTAAAAGTTTCAGCCGACTGTTATAAATGTTCTCTTGTTTCGAAATTCTCTTTGCAGCAAGTGTATCTCAAAATTTGTAAATGCAGTCATTCAACCAGTACATTTGGCTGAACTGAACAATGAATAGTCACCAAGAAACTGTAAGGCAAATACCCCCTTTTCACCTTCCTCCTTTCATCCTAGGTTATTTTCTTGTTGGGAGGAAAATAGGCGGTAAATGACACACGCAAGATGATAAAAAGTGAGCGGAAGAGATAGTGGTAAAATATTTGTTGTTGTACCAAGTACAAAACAAAAACATCTTGTGTGAGGATGGAATGTGTGTGATCCTTAGAAGAAAACATGGTTCGCTGTTAGTTGACCAGCATGAATAAGCGTGGAAAAGGAGGAGCCAGGGGAGGGGAAATCGACTCCGCAGATGAACAGGCAAAAGAAATAATTTAACAATAGTGATTTTGAAGCTTGAAACAAGACGATAGAAAGGTCAGTTTCATCAGTGTCTAGAAAGGACCGAGAAACGGATGGGTATCTCAACAAATAAAGGAATCTATTTTCCATTCCACATATCAAGTACCTAATCATAAATCATTCGAGAAATGTTTAGGCTCCTTCCGTGAAGATATATTGTAGGCTAATTTTCTGTTTGCATAAATACACACAGACAATCATAATCAAAGATAATGTTCTAGTCTTTAAAATTTGATTTGTGGCTTAATACCCGTCGATTTGCCACAGGGACACATGGAAGGAAATACCGATGATCTTGTCATTAGATACTGTCCCGACGTTCGCCTCGTGAGACAGTAAAAGTATGGAAGGTTCTTTTTCATAAATTATGCTAAGGAATTAACATAACATTTATTTCTTTGTATTAAAAATAGAAATCAAACGGACGGAGTGGCCGTAACTCAGGTGGTTGAACGTTGTCCTAATATTCGCAGGGGCCTGGGTTCAAATCCAGTAGTCGGCCACCTTGACAGAGATTTTCCACGAGTTCTCAGTTTCATAAGGCAAATTCTGGTGCAGTACCTAACGATAAGATCGTTGCCGCTTCCTTCCTTATATCCTTGTCCGTCCGTTTCTGGGTGTGAAATTAGCGTAAACACATACAATTTTGCCTAAAATGATACTAATTTAACAAAAAATCCTAATTCCGGAGGGGGATTTTACGTTCCATCCCCAAATACGTTCGCCGCCAGGCCACTTTACTTTTTTTAGAAACGTACCACTGCTCTGGGTCATAAACCTTTATACCAAATTTCGTTTCTCTACCTTCAGTGGTTTGAAAATGGATTTTGGGGCGGTCATTTTGGATTAAAGATTGCGAATTTTTCAAATGTTATAATCTTTTCTTAAACTACTTGTGATGATACACCTTTATGCCAAATTTCGTATGTCTAGCTCAAACGGTGTGGAATTTTTTTCGGTTCGTCATTTTGGATCCAAGATGGCATATTTGGATACAGTTTGTAATATTTTAACCTACTAGTGATGATGTACCGTCATACCAAATTTCGCTTCAGTAGCCCCAGCGGTGTATTCTATACAACAATGGGTTTTTAGACAAACATTTTGGATTCAAGATGGCAACGTTTTCAAAATTTGGGATTTTCTCCTTTACCCTCTTACCAGATTTGGTGTTTCAAGCTCCAGTAATTTGGCCTAGAAATTATGATGAATGAGTCAGTCAGTGACCATGGGGCTACATTGCATGTGGTTGTAAAAAAAATTGAATTAAAAAGCAGGGGGGCAACTTCGGGCAGAATTTTTTTGTTTTATATTGAAGAAAATACATTTGATTATAACTTAAAATAAGTCTGAAAGCGAAGCAACATATATTTTTCATAATAACATATAGTAGGCCTATTTTAAAAGATTCCAATTAATAAAAATCAATAACAAGTAATGTTTCACTAATAATTTATATTTGATAAATCATTATTTCGTAACTTTTTTATATTCTACGGACTTTCAGACGTTGATTCCATTTTATTTCATCATGATCTGCTCCAATCTAAAGTTTGTATACAACCTTCAACACGTGCGTCGTTTACTGCCTCAGTAACACAATCGATGCCAATAGAAGAATGGCAGCTTTGCGACTCCTATTCTGGGACAGATGGGGAAATAAACACTTTAATAAGAGATTTCTAACAATTACAGATGTACTGTAACCAACCCAACAAGAAAAAAAAATCCCTGACTAGTTACTTTTCTTTTGGCCAGCTTTTTGGAATCGACTGCATGCACTGTGCGACAACAGGAACCGCAAGTTGGCAGAACAATGCTCTTACTTGGATAGTTATTTTTCGTTTCGCCTAAGCTGATCACAGGTGAACCCTGTATAAGGCAAATGAAGTGTCAGTAGCCGTCAAAACAAACGCTGCTCTCCACTTTTCTCTCTCAGGTTCCATTGTTTTATTATATTGTCCTTTTGTTCATGACTCCGGAGTGAAAAAAAAGATCGTGCGCTCCACATAAATCTCTTAAAGCGAAACTGCTTTTATAAAATAAGGACATTTTAAACGTTATTTGGGGCACTAGCATCCATAGCCACTTTATGAAGAATCCCGACTTGTTGAATGTCTATGACGTATCTTAACACAACAATTGGTAAAACTGACAAAAATTGGGTCGAAAAGGTGCAAAATACGCATATTAAAGAAAATGTTGCGCGGGTTGTCTACCTTCATGTTGCAAAAATTTCAAAGTCAATCCGGAACCTAAGGACGACCTCCGATAAATAAAATTAAAAAATCACACGAAGTCTCTGCCACCAACAGACACTTATACCAGGTGTATGCATAAGTAGTTTCCGGTTTAACTAAGAGATGGCGCCAGCGGAAAGTACGCAGCGTATTCATTTGACACATACGTCATTTTGTTCGTCTGACATTAAACTACAAACACACACAATTTGAGTCCGCCAAACACTAGCGTCTTTGTTTTATCGTTCAGTGATCATGTCGAAGTTTGTGCCTGAAAAAGAACATTTGCGGCACGCATTGCTTTTCTTATTTAATAAAAAGGAAAAGGCTGTTGAAAGTCATCGTGTGCTGGTAGAAACATATGGTGAACACGCTCCATCGATTAGAACATGTGAGACATGGTTTCGACAATTTAAAAGTGGTGATTTCAATGTGAAAGACAGTGCGCGCTCTGGTAGACCACAAAAGTGCGAAAACGAGCAATTGCAGGTGTTATTGGAGGATGACCCGACTCAAACTCAACAGCAATTGGCAAAAGCATTAAATGTGTTACAAGAAACAATCAGCAGACGTTTACGAGCAATGGGGAAGATCAATAAACTGGGTAAATGAGTCCTACACGATTTGAATGAACGTCAAATGGAAAATCGCAAAGTCACTTGTGAAATGCTGCTTCAACGCCACGAAAGAAAATCCTTTTTGTATCGACTTGTGACGGGTGACGAAAAATGGATTTATTTTGAAAGCCCGAAGCGGAAAAAATCGTGGCTTTCACCTGGCGAAGCCGGTCCTTCCACACCCAGGCCAAATCGCTTCGGCAAGAAGACCATGCCTTGTGTCTGGTGGGACCAGAGCGGTATTGTGTATTATGAACTCTTGAAGACCGGCGAAACCGTTAATGCACAACGCTATCGCCAACAAATGATTAATTTAAATCACGCATTGATCGAAAGACGACCGGAATGGGCCCGAAGACATGGTAAAGTGATTGTGTTACACGCCAATGCGCCGTCTCACACAGCAAAACCAGTGAAAGACACCTTGAAATCGCTTGGATGGGACATCCTTCCGCACCCGCCGTATTCCCCAGACCTGGCGCCATCTGACTATCACCTCTTCGCATCAATGGGGCACGCGCTCGCAGAGCAGCACTTCAGCAATTTCGTAGACGTTGGAAAATGGCTCTACGAATGGTTTGACGCAAAAGACAAGCAGTTTTTTTGGCATGGTATGCATCAATTACCTGAAAGATGGGCGAGATGTGTAGAAGCCGATGGCCAATATTTTGAATAAAAGAAAATTATTTTCCCTTGAATATTACGTGTTTTCTTATACACCTGGTACTACTACGGCACTGGAATATTCGACTTTTTTTTCGATTCACCCTATTGTTCAGAGCTTGTGGGAGTATCGGGATTCTCAGGCATACTTAACCTTGATAAAGTCCAAATAACGTATTTGTAGTCTATGATTTCACGTTCATCGAGTTTCATTTCAAATAATACTTCATCAAGGTTTTTTTTTTTTTTTTTTTTTTTTTTTTAGCAGGTTTAATGGGACTCGTTTAGTTTCTGGCAAGATAGAATGTTTCTTAGAACTCTCACACTTCTAATTACATTGGCCGGCCGGGTGGCCGAACGGTCTGCGGCGGTAGGCCATCGGCTCGATGGTCCCGGGTTGGCATGGGTGTGGATTTTAACGCTTACCAGCTAAAGGCGAATCGTGACGGGCCGAAGTCCAAAGTTACTTGACTGGCCCATATAAAAATAAAGTTTACCGAAGTTTCTAATTACATTGGTGTTCGATATTATTTGTTTTTTGTGGATTATCATTTCCTTTCTCGTATAAAAGGACTGCTAGAGTGCCATAGCTACTTCCGTGTAGTCTCATTGCGGCCAAAATTGTCAAATACAAATAGTGTGAATGTTTTGCTTTTGAACAGATTGGAAAGTGGTACGAAATTACCAGTTTTTCACTCGTAACTAGTTAAATCATCGTGATACCAGACAAGCTCGTTATAACTTAGACAATCCAAAATTATTTAGACTTATTAGATTTACTTTTACAAGCATTATGTATGGCTTCTGATGATATGCGGAGAGGTATCCTTTTTCGACTATCATGAATAATGAAGTAAATAATCTGGAACAATACCAGTGTCTACTAAATGTTAATTTTCAAATTCCAGGTCATTACTTTACATATCTTCTTCTCGCGAACAAACAAAAAAATGTTTATATGTTTTACGTCAATTAATAAAAGCATATACCAAGTATACATATTATTTCTTTAAGACTCTGTAAAACACGAAAAAATATTTACGTAGGCCCTACTACAAAAAATGCACATTTTCGTGAGATTTCAAACGAGAAAATAGAGTACAATATCCTCTACCTGAGGGCAGGTTGAGAAAATTGTGTAGTAACTTAAAAAAAAACCTACAACCACTTAAACATACGTTTCATAGTTTTTTAGTCAACTTCCACTAAGAAAGTTATTTCACATATTCAGATCCAAAATTTAGGAAACATAGGTATCCTTCTGTATGTTTAGTTGGAACTGGTTATTATAGTTTAGTGGTACTAACCAATATTCTTATAATAATAATATAAAAAAAAATGAAATCAGGAATTGATGTGCATGTAAAATCAAACTTCGAAACATTTTAATATACACTGAAGTGCCATAAGTCATGGGATACCCACCTAATAACACTTGGGACCCCCCGAGCAAGGCGAAGTGCAACAACTCGACGTTGCAGGGACGCGACAAGTCGCTGGTAGTACGCTGGAGGGTTGTGCACTGTGCAGCCATGCAGTCTATTCCCGTTCATAACTCGGTGATTGTTGCAGGTGAAGGATTCTCGGCATGAATAGCCCGTTCGATGATATCCCACATGTCTGGCGATCTAGGGGAAAAATCATGCACTTGAAGTTGCCAGGATGTTCCTCAAACCAGTCGCGCACCATTGCTATCTATTGACACGGTGCATTGAAATTCTGGAAAATACCATTCTTGGCAGGGTATATGAGTCCAGAAACGGCTGGAGATGGTCACCAAGCAGCTGAACATAGCACTGACCGGTTCAAGCGTACCCAAACCATGCCAGGATTTCCTAGGCCTATGTCATTCCTGCGAACGCGAGAATTTTTAATGTCCTCTCATAACTTGATTGCGGGATCTCAGGACACAGACTGCGATACCTCACACCATGACGGAGCCACCACCAGCTTGCACAAAGCCTTGTTGACAACTTGGGACCATAGCCTCATGGGGTTTACGCCGCAGCCAGACTCTACCATCCACGCGTACCAATTGGAAACGTGACACATCTGACCACGTTACACGTTGCCAGTCCTCCAAGGCCCAATCAACGTGGTCCCGAGTCCATGTGTGTCGCCGCCGCCGATAGGCAGCGATCAGTAGTGGCACACGTATCGGTCTTCGGCTGCGATACCCCATGGAGAGCAAATTGCGCCGCACTGACCTCGCGACACACGTTCTGGGACGTCCTGTAGTCAGATCACGCACGCACTGTTGCTTGTCTATTTGCCCGCACAAGTCTGGCCAGACGTCGCCGATCGCGGTCATTCAGCAGCCGTTGATGGCTACGTTGTCTCTGATGGGTTATAATGCCTTCAATACGGTACTCAGGGTCCACCCTTGACTCTGTGGAGCGAGTAAAGTTCAATGTCCGGACAACAACTTCCGAAATCGCATGCCCTATTCGTCTCGCACTATCATCCTGCGTCCAAACGCCAATAATTCCCGTTGGCTTGCTATCACCACGGTACATGACGTTTCCCTGTACTCACAGAAGTCCAACTGACCACACTGCAATTGCTTCGCCCGTTTGAACGGGTTGCCGCGATGTTACCACACCGTCAACTAATTCCTTCCACTATCTCATGATTTCTTCCACTTCAGTGTACATGATTAAATTTAATTCCACATTCTTCTTGCATGGAGAATGGCCAGTTGTTTTATTTATATCACTACATACATAATTTAATTTATATGCAAACAAAAAAAGTTTATTAATTACTTGACTAAGACAAAGGCTGACTTGAGATCAAGTTGTCTAAATACAAGAAATAAAATCAACTCCAATACTTCTGAAAGTACATATTGAAGTTATTTTCGAAACTTAGTTTAACATAAGAATCAAAGAACGTAGTCCCTAACGTATTTCGTACAAAAAATAGTTACACTAAGTGCCTCATTCCATCACCTTCAACTTTCCAATTAAATAAAGGTTCTTTCTTCTTAACATTTACAGAGTGAATATTACTAAAGTGAAACATATAACTTATAAATTATTACAAAAATTCCAGGTCAGTAGACACCCTGTACTAAGACCTTTTTGATTCCAACATTGTTTTCTTAATCTTTTGAAAATTTGAAGTCTTCAATTTTGAAACCAAATACTAGCTCGAGAATTGAAATATCCTTGCATGCACTGTCTAAATCTTTCTTGCAGGTTAAAATCTGTAATTTGAAATGAATACCTCAATAATTGTGTGCACTCTCTCACTGGAATAATCTTTGTTTTTTCTCGAATTTTCTTCGCCATGTCTCTTAAAAAGCTTTCAGGAAAACCATTTCAGATTAATTCACTTCTAGAAGCGAAGCATGTTCTCCCCATATTGTTCAGTAAGACTTTTTAAAACTATGTGTTAGTTACCTTTTCACCATTTAACATGGTGTTTGCAATGTCTCGAATGTTACTTAGCTCATATCCATCATCCGTAATTACGTATAAAATTAAGGATTTCAGAAATCACAAGATTTACGGTTACAAAATTCTTTCTTCGTTTGGTCTTGTTGACTGCGTTCATACTGAAGAAGATATCCTTAGATATAGTTAGCATGGCAGTACAGGTCGGCAACAGATACGGGTTTTGCTTCTTGTAAATCACATGTTCTGGTGAAAATTTCACCCTGGAAGAATTTTATAGCTTCAAGAAATGTTTCCGTACTTACTTTCTCAAAGATGCTGTCTTTTTCACAAGTACCTTTCGACTTCTGTTTGGAACAAATAACACACAACTTCCGGAAAGGGTGTTTCTCTTTGCTCGGAGGATATCTACCTGTCACAGAAGCACGCGCTTTTGCCACCTTCACATGATTTCTATTTACAAGCTGATTCATGCACAGCAGGATCAATCTTCCTTTTTCTAACTCTGCCCAGTTCTCTTTTAAGTGTGCATTTCTTGTAGCAGTCATTGATTACATGATACACTATGTCAGATAATGGAACTTGATTGATTCGCTGGGCCACTTCATCTTCTCGGATAGCAGATGTTTTCCCAGTAATTTCCTTCTTCCATTTTCGATACTACTTACTTGAAGATGTAGTATCTCTTGCTGACATATTATACAGTAAGCTCCATAGCTCGTGTTTCCAATTTTAGGGTAAAAAGAATCAACGTGTTTGGGTGAAATTTCGAAAGGAGCCATGTAAACATTAAATAAGGTTTAAGTGCATAAATACTCGACAAACGTTTCGTTGGAAAAACTGCGAAAGTGATATTTTTCTTATGGAAAATGCTCACGGATGGATAAAACTAAGATGAACCAAATATTGCTGAAAATAATTTAGTACTAATTTCCCGTCCTCTAGGACCCAGATTGGCACAGCTCACCAAATGCGACTACGCCCTAACACACCAGGGTACACCACTTAACCGTTTTCGTCGTTTCAATAGTAGATTGTTGTTTGGTATGAATCTCGAAGAAAATTGTAAATGGCGTATTTACATCGGGTTGAGGGGTGTCCCCTATAGGGAGTACAGGAAATCTAGTACTAAATTGCTTCTGGCAATATTTGGCTCATCTTAACAGTTTTTTCTGCCTGCGAGCATTTTAACATTATTTTCCCATGAAAAATATCACTTTCGGAGTTTTCGCTACTGAAAACGATGAAACATTTGTCGAATATTTGTGCACTTAGCCGTTTCCACTTTTTCATATTTCCATTATGTTCTTGCAAAATTTCAGCAAAAAAACATGGATTCTTTCTACTCCGAAATTGAAGAGGAGCGGGATAGGAGTTATGGAAAGCACTGCACACTTGGTTACACCTATTTAAGTAGATTTTCTTGTTATTGATATACTGCCCATAATTCAATGTTATTTTATTGCTTAAAAGCAAAGCAAAATTTTCCAGAAATAAGTTCAAAAGTTATCCACATTGGCACAATAAGCTTTGAGATAATTTAAATATAAATCTTGTAATTTTCCCCAATGGTATTCCTTCTATTTTTCAACACCCGTCCCGTTTTCGTTCGGTCTGTTTTAATAAGCTCTATAAACTTTAGTCTTCCAATTCTCTTTTATTCAGTTATCAGTCCTCTCACATCACACCATTCAAAAGTTGACCCATCCGCCATCTGCAATATTACCATGAATAAAAAAAGTACCCTTTCTGGTCTATAAGAGGTGCTTAAACGAAATTTAAGAGGTAATCTTCCATACATGAGAATCGCACGCCCCCACCCTCTCCCCTCAGAGGATGGACTACATGAGCAATCATGACTGACTCGTGTTTCCTTTAGCGTTGAAACGAGCAATTTTACAGTTTTATTCAAGATGTAAGGTGGGTTTCACTGTTATGGCCAGGTTCCTGATATAGTCACCCCCCCTATCGTGAGCAAAGTAACCAAAAATCCGCTATATGGCATC
>JAGDQP010042461.1:0-13683 GCA_022664845.1 Lepisma saccharinum | reverse complement strand
ATCAACACTATATTATAAAGAATTGCTTTTGTCAAAGCTGTATGTAGTGATGAGATAAGTATTTGAATTTTATTCTATTGTCCCTTCTTGTTGGTTTACAGCGCTTTCAAGTTGTCAGTTACCGAACACAATAAAGTACAAGGACATGTGAGGATCCCTTTCTCTCTGTGAACAGTTGACAATTACTGGAATTGATCAACCTTGGCCACAGGAAAGACCCGAAAATGCAATAAAGATCCTGACGTTAATGCAAGAGTGAAAGATTTGGGTCAACTTCCATGATTACACAGTCACTGATTTCAGTTTCTAACACGTTCTGATGACAATAACAGAGGAAGTAGAGTACAACAAACACCCGTCTACACCGCGCTGTATCTACCTGTTCTAATGGATCCACCAACAAATGAAGCTTTTGTTTCTATTCAACAAAACGAGCTTGTCCCGGGATTTCTACCTTTTCTCCGTAAATGGTGTTGTTGAATAAACTTCCGTTTCTGAAGCGTTTCCTCTAAAGATATGACGTTTATTGTAAACTGGATTGAAACTATGGATTCCTGGGATTTATAGCAGCCCAGCCTTATTCTTAATTTTATTATACATTCTCTGTGGAAAGAAGGAGAAAGGTAAAGATCTTGCTTTAAGATCCAATATCGGTACACTGTAAAAAGTTTTTTAAAAAATTGAGAAGAAAGTTCTTAGTTGTGCACCGAAATTTTTTTTTTAGAAATGAGATATAAACATTCTCACTTAGTGAACTGATTTCCAAATCAGCATGTTCTCATTTTAAATTAAATGAGAATATTCAATATTGGTGTCTCATTTCTAAGAAAATTGTTTCTCGGTAAGAACTTTTCTCCCAATTTTAAGAAACCGTTTTTTTTTTGTGTGTGTGTGTGTGTACTCAGCCCCAGTATGTATAGTTGGTAATGTTGCGGACTTCAGAGGAGCAATGGGTAGGCCAATTCGAAACCCGCTGCCAACCATCCTGACTGAGGTTTTCCAGGGTTTCACCAGGCGATAACTGGGATGGTACTTTAAGTAAGGCTCTGGCCAAAACGTTCCACTTTCTCTACTTTACCTTATCTCGGCTTAAGCCCGAGATGCCTAAAGACTAGAAATAAATTTAAAATTACAAATCGTTCATATGGATAAATTAGTAAATAATTAAGTATCATTGATATTGAATACTCGTTGGAAATGAAACATTAATCTTATCGAAATACCGTTCAATTTCGATATTTTGATGTGCGAAATATCGATTAATTGTTCCACTTATTAAAAAAATCCCATAGACCAACTTGTGAATTAAAGATTGCGACTGAAATGTAAAATGACTGTCTTACGAAGCGTGTGTTTCGATTCATCATCTATTCCAGTGATAGAAGTTGATACTTTAAGCAAGGTCAGTGTGTATGAGCAATTGGAGGAGAGAAATGTAGTCCAGGATTGCCAAAATCTGGTCATCATTCATCAATATACTGGACACTGCAAAATACAGGGCGTTATTCGGCCATTTTAAATAGATACGCTTAAGGGGAACTATAAAGCACAAAAGTCACACCATATCTTGGTGGTGAAAGTAAAATTTCTTATCGCTCTCAAGGTACAATATCGTGCACGTACATCCAGCTTTCATTTTCTACAATCTGCTTACTTTATTTTAATAAGCCGAAACATGTCAAAGCCAAGATTACACACACACAAACTGCGTAAAAGGTTAATTGAATTGATGAGTGGAAGAACACCACCAGTCTGCAAAAATAGCTTTAGTTTGTGTGTGTCGACAAAGCCGTTGGTTTAATTGCTCTTTACACTTTGAAACAGTGATAACTGATATGACAATACATATGAATATTCAGTGTTCGATTTTTTATAAATTATGAAGGAAGGGGGGGGGGGGGATCCTAAGTCTAGCGGTTGCTGTTAAGTTTCAACATAGTACCTGTTTGGGTAGTTAAACAAAGATGTTATATTCCTGGTTGCGGTGATATTCCGAATCAACAACCAGGGATGAAATCCTCACGCACGAGGGAAAACCCCCGGCATTATCCCTGGTAAATCGAATACAGTGAATATTCATATGTGCCTAAGATGCTTACGACCATGTCAACGATTGCAAGTACGGGGGCCTAATGAAATCAGCGGCATCCCCGTAAGTAAAATATCGGTAGGCCAACACGTCGGACTTTTGGCAGCAAAGTCCGCGTCGACGTCGGCCCAATGACCGGATGTTACACAAAACCCGGTGTTCTACCGATCTGGGTAGACCGATATCGAGCAGCCCAAATTCTCAACTTCCACTCAGCGGTTCTCCAACCAAACCTTTTCCAGTTGGCCAAAATAGAGCATTGACCCTCTTAACGGAGGATTACTGACAATGGTTGCTGTCTATTAGTATAGGCCCCTACATATTTAGTTAGATTTTGTCTATTTTCTTCATGACAATATATTAATTAGTTTGTAAATTTTCCAACTGTCTGCAGCGGGATTCGAACCTGCAAACTTCAGAGTTGTGGCTCGTCATTCTAACCTCTACGCTATGGAGGCATCTTCCGAGTGACTAATATTTTACTATTGCTTTTATGTTACGAAGACTTTTTATGAAGTAAAGGCATGCGTGTAGGCTTGAATTCGACACTGGGAGCCGATTGAGGTAGTTGTGTGGTCTGGGGAGCTAGGTCAGTGGCTCCAAGTTCGCAAGTTCTAATCCCGCCTGGGGCATGGATGTTGTTGATTGTTGCTGGGAACCCATTTATTCGTGATAGGCCGAACTAAAAAGTTACTAAAATGGTCCATACACAATAAAGTTTACCAAAGTTTTATAAACACCAGGATGGCTGATTAGATCTTGTGTTAGGGCTATGAAGACTGCTTCGTTGATTTATCTCTCTTATCCTGTCCTGTCAGGTAATTGACAATATTACTGATAGATGGCAGTGCAGTAAGGTGGTGTTACTTTCGGGGATAGGGTCTGCGAGCCACCTCTTTGACGGTAGCGCCAGAAATCTAGATGTAGGCCCACCAACATGTGGCGGCATTTTGCTCGGAAGGATTGTACTTGTACTGTTGTTGGCCTCATCGAACCTTAATTTGTCAGAGAACACTACAATCTACAAATACGAAATATGTATTAATGTAATCCACACATATTATTTATTACCACGTTCCAAATATTCTTGAAGTTCGTGGCGGTAGTTCAGAGTTCAAAAGACTAGCTATTAGCTTCATCTATTAAAATTTTCATTTATGGGATGAAAAGATAGCTATGGCCTGAGAATTATCGAAATATATTATCTTGAAGAGCACCCTTCCGGGAATAGGGTTGGGGAAGACAACGGCAAGGGCCTTAGTTGAGGCATAATTGTGTCATACGCTTGATGAAACTTAGGGGAACTGTAGAAACCTCCGTTAGGATGGTCGGCAGCGGGTTTCAAATCTGTTTGTCTTCCTAGTGCTTAGTCGAAGTCCGCAATATTAACAACTTGACCACCGGAGGTGACTTGACCACTAGATTCGTCATTGTTCTCTTCTTCTTTAATAGTAGTTTTCGATGAGGACATTTGTTTCATTATCTTGATCACAAATTAATTTATTTTTTGTTTATTGCCACCAATTCTGCATATGCGCGAGTAGTTGTTAGTGTTCCTTTTAATTTTCTCACGATCTGGAAAGTTCTGGCGGAAAATCCACCAATAAAATCGTATTTCTTTGAGTATTCTGGTATGCTGCTAAGCGGAAACTTATATTGTTCTGTAATTGCATTTAGCTAGACATTCCTCTCATTACAAATTCATTTTTGTGATTATTTAAAATAGTTAATTTTGGATTTGCACTACCTCATATATAATGTCAATGAGTTTTTTGAAGAACCCAAGTTATTTTAAGATCTCTATTGCTAATTGAGCTTGAGACGTCGAGGTTGGGCGTTCAGATAAGTTCCTTCCACCCCCCTTCTCTCATTGACCTTCAAAAATCGTTGCAGGGAAGCTCCATACTTAAGTTATTTAAACAACCTTAATTTTGCACTGTCATGTCAAGCTTAAAAGTAATACAATCTAAAGCTCATTATCTATTTCCATCTCACTCGATTGATAGCATAAAGCTAGGTTACAACGATACAGTTTTCAAGTCCCTTGGATGTTCTGGTTATAACCAATACATATAATACAGGACTTATTGTTTACACCGAGTTTCTTCAGCACTTGGAAAGTTTATTTATCATGACCAGTTTGTTCAGTCACACATCAACACTTTCTTTTATCAAACTTAAGATATGTTTCTTTATTTGTGTATATGTATTCTAGACTTAGTCCTCGAAGATGTCCTTCATTAGTTGTTTGGCTTTAATCTTGAAGACAATCACCATGTCCATGATTGGTTGTTTGCTAGCTTGGTTGTCTGAAAAGAGTTTGTCGACTTTAATCTTGAAGACAATCACTATATTCATGATTGCTTCGTTACCTGCCTGTCTGAAAAGGGTTTGTCGACTCTCCAAGACAATCATGATGTCCATGATTGCTTGCTTGTTTGTCTGAAAACAATTTTGTCACTTTAATCTTGAAAACAATCACGACCTCCATGATTGCTTGCTTGTCTGAAACGAGTTTGTCGACTTTAATCTTGAAGACAATCACGATGTCCATTATTGTTTGATAGCTTGCTTATTTGAAACGACTTTGTCCACTTTAATCTTGAAGATAATCACGACGTTCATATTGGTTTGCTTACTTGTCTGATAAAAGTTCGTTTACTTTCGACAAGAAATCGATCTTCCTCTCTCAAGGGAAGTTTTGAGATAGCATGTCAATCTGTTTCGACTAAAAGTTCGAAAGTGACTTCTTTCGTATGTCACTATTTACAAATATTCGAGTTTCGTATTTACAAGGAATATTTTTATCACGAGTAACCTTTGTTGAGATAACATATAAATCAGTATGTAAATCACTAAAGCCACCTGAGATTTAATTCCTTAACTTTTCTTGGAACTAAGAAAGCAGACAATATTGACTACCAACTTTGTGTTAATTTAACACCGTCATATTTGACAGCGCACATTTCAAGCTAGTGATTGTGCTGGATCTGACATCTCCATTGTGCTGAATTAACACCGAAAACATTGAACGAATTTAACACAGCTTAACACCGGAATCAACACTGTTCTGTGTGTTGAATTAACACACATATATAGTAGTCAAATTGTGTTAAATGAGTTAACACCAGTATTTTTAACTCACTAAACTACTTGTAATACTGTTCTGATGAATAAAACGAACTAAATGATATTTAATTTCTTATTCAAATTGATATGTTTTATCAATTCATGAGATGCAAAATTTGTAGACTTTTACTTTATTTCTTTAGTAAAATAACGCGTTAATTATAATATTACAAACAGCAAAAACAACATCACTTTGTTTAGAACAGACCTACCTCTATATGTTTTATTTAATTTTCTTCCTCCAGAATATGTGTTAGTACAACACATGACGAACCAGGCGGAAACACTGGACACCGCTTTTTTAAAATCTTTTTTTTTTAACATATTAAATATTCATGACGTTAAAGGTGTGTATAATGTTTCGCGGACTGTGCACTGGAATGTGACTAAATTCCGTGCGGGCTGACATGTAACAGTATTAAATTGTAGCTGAATAATTTAGTTCTGTTACATGCACATAAATTACCCGAACATTTAATTAATGAGTTTTGTTATCTTCTGACGCCAAGATTTCTTTCACACAATACAAGGTAAATCACACAAGGAAGAATATGTTGTGAAGTGGAGAGTGTTTTCGTATAGTTGAATTATGTACTTCAATACTAATTTGTGTAATAAGGAGCTTTATTATGATTTAAATGTCGAGAAATTTTGCTATCGTTATTTCATAGTAAGTCATTTTGAGAAGTAAATTTGAAACTCTTTAGAATTGATAGTAGCATTATTGAACAAGATAACGTTTTCTTAAGTAACTAAATATGAAGTTTAGACCACAAAGCTATTACTAACTCAATAAGTGTTGGTTTATGACGAAACAAAAATAGGTAGAAGAGACCCTAGTCGTACATTTTGTCATTTCTCCTTGATGCTTCCTTGTAGTCATCACTAGGCCATATTGATAAACATTCTCTGTACGTGTTCATAAGCATATTAATGCTGTGTTTATCAACTTGTTGACGAAGTTCATAAACATTTGGGACGTTCATTCAGTGCTGATAAACCTCGGAGTGGCCAGATGTGGTTAACTGGAGAATTGTGAAAGAACATTATGCATATTAATGAATATGCATATATTCTTTCAAAGCACATAAAGGCAATAGCGTATAGCGTTTAGAGATCACATATGAGAACCACATGCTTTGTCTATTTACTTTATTTTACAGGAGAACGTTTTAAAAGTCAATAATCAACATTACGTATACCTGCCCATCAAACAAAGATTTGCTTGTAATAGACGGACTATGCATATTCTCTCCATTCGTTATAGTTCGTTAAAAAGGCCATTCAAAGAGAAAGCACATGGTACTCGTATGTCAATTTGGCCAACAATGGACAATCCACCTTCTTTCCCTCTGGTCTTCAAATAAAAAGACTAGGTGACATGTTTAGACGCTGGTAAAACAGAAAATATCTACATACAATAAACATAATTTGGTTCTCAGTATCTGGCATCCCTATGAACAAGAAAGTGATAATAGTAATACTGCAAATTTAGTGAGACCGTGTATACCAATTGAACCGTATTTTTTCAAAAGGGTATCAGTCCAGTTGTACAAGATTTTGGAAAATTGAAAATAAAAAACGTTGTAAAATGGAAAATAATTAAGTGTGATCAATTCTATACAAGTTACCAGGGTGAGTGATTCTGAGTCATGAGACTGTATCACTATTGCAATATGTGAATTTGTTATTGGCTAGTAAAAGTTGGGGACTGGTGCCCTTTTCTTACAAAAATACAGAAAACATATAAAAACATATTTATTTTCCTTTATTTGTCATACGCTTCCTTTTATTTGCATTCATTTAGGCCTATGTTTCTAAACTAAAATAATATTGATTGCATACATTATATCAATTAGATTATCTTAAACTTTATAACACTGATTTTTCGATGAAACAAAAATTATGAACTGACAGTAAATTTAGTCAATGTCGGTTTTCATTGTTCACAGATCACTTTAAAATATTATCATAGTATTCTAAGTACTCGTGAAGCACATAACGATTTAGTTTTTCCAAATTCTTAATAATTTATTGCACTTGATGGAATCTTTTCCTGATGAATAAGTTCATGTCTTTATGGATGAGTTCTTGACTGATATCCTCTTAAAAGTTTTCAGATCACTATAAAACTGAAGATAATGGATTTTTTTTATTCCATTTTAACGCCAAAACGTGCAGTAGTTTCTAAAATACTGCAAAACTAAGAATAGCCAAATTGTGGACTGATGCGCTTTTTAAGAAATACGATTCAATTGCTTCTGTTGTTAAAATGTTCTGGAGTTGAAAACTACTGTAGTTCATTGTACTAACTTGTACGCCCTGTATATTAATTTGTGCATTAAGTAATGACGCGTATATATTCTCTTTGTCTCCTGTTGTGTCTTCAAACTTTGGACAAACAAAAAATCTATTATTACCATCATCTTGACTTGATTTACAAAAGTGTGAACTGAACATGAACTGAATGCCTTTGCGTTTGTACAGAACATGTTTTGCACATGTTGAAAAAATTCTGCACATGTTCACCAACATGTATAAATTTTTCTATAGTCTGTATTATCTTTAGTCATACCACAGAAAGTTGACTTCTATTAAGATATGGAAAATTCATGGAGACAAACGCGAGCAAGCTGTTCATCACAAAACACCCAAATTGCATACAATATAGAATGGAGCTTAGATTACAAGTGATGACCAACAAAATATATTGACTAGTTGGATTGTTTATAATGGAAACACGTCAAATAACCAACACAAGCTTTCACTAGAAGGCTGACGAATGTAAATTTCCTTGGTTCTGATTAAATTTAATATCTTGAAAAAAAAAATGTGTATTTGTTCTAAGTTACTTGTAGAATTAAATTGAATTTATTTATGGCCTTTAAGGCACCTGTGGCTCAGGCCAGGATAAGGTAAGGGAAGGGAAAGGATGCCAGAAGGAGTTAATCAACCCCTAAGTTAAAGGTACCATCTCGATATTTGCCTAGTGTGAAAGGAAAATCTTGAAAAACCTCAGATAGGATGGTCGACCATTGGGATGGAGCTCAGGACCTCTCGAATGTAAAGACAACGTTCTAGCAACTGAGCTACGGCCGATCGGAGTTACTTTTAAGAATTCTAATAGAAACTCTCTGTTTTGTATTTTTCGCCAATTGGTTAAAAAATATTACCATTGATTGGATAAATTTGTATCCATATATGTGTCCATTGACCTCGCTGAAATCTTTCCCTTTTTCGCTTAGGTGGATTTATTTCTTACTTCGTTCTGTAGCACCGTGAAACTACTGCCAGTAACAGCTTCTATATGTTTCAATCCTTCTTAAAAGAAGAAGCCTTCCAAGGTCCTTACCAGAAATACATGTTATCTACAAATTTATGAGTTCATTGTTGAATCTGTTACTCATGTATCGAGAAAGGGAAAATGGGAACGTAAAGTCTACGCAATTCTCATTGTTTCTTGTTAGCCTTCAAACACAGTCAACTGACAGACTTGCTACACGTCCGTATACTGGTAGAACCTATTCTGGTGCTGCATTGTGCCAACGACTAGGCCACTATGAATACTCGTGTGCAACTTTAAGGCTAGACCTCTTTCATTTTTCGTTTCAACTCCTCCAAAAGTAAGTCTGTGGGGAGACAGCTTGAAGTGTTCATTGGTTGTAATAGTTTATTTAAGTTTCAACACATAGATATTTTAAAAAGTAAATGTACGCCGTATTCTGATTGCTTTAAAACTTATGTTTTACCATATTTGTAAAAACATACTGTACTATTCATCTTTTCATATTTCTAATTCCAACTTAATATTCAGTTATCTTCAGTTTTTTCTTGGGAAGGCCTTTTTTTAACCTATTTATCTCTATTGTAACTTTGTATTTCTGGGCCATTGGCTGGTAAGTAATGACTACGGCTCGTCTCGATCGGTATTCTGTTTAGTTCTACAATCCGCAAACACATATTTCTCAGTCGGGTCTCGATCCAGAACTTACGGACGCTATTCTCACACATTAGACCACATGATCAGCCCGGTCGGCACCTATTTGCCACCTTTCTTAAGCCATTCTGCACTTACTGCCAGCTATCTACTGTTCTACTAACAGTAAGGGCAATCTAGAAAATTGCTGCACGGTAAAAAAAAAGTCGGTTACTTAAAACTGGGAGAAATGTTCTTGTCTGTGCACCGAGGAACAACTTTCTTAGGAATGAGATATGAGCATTTTTATTTAATTTAAAATAAGATCATACCGGTTATAAATAAGATCAGTAATTTTATATACAAACCGGCACGTTCTCATTTTCAATTAAATGAAAATTTTGGTATCTCATTTCTAAGAAAATTGTTTCTCACTGCACAAATAAGAACTTTTCTCTCATTATAAGAAACCATTTTTTACTGTGTGTAGGTACTTATGCACGATGTACAATGCTCCACCAATTTAATTTGTTCAGGTTCGATTTAAAAGTACTAAGATATTCTAGTCGTACAAGATCAGTGTCTCAACGTTTTACACAGTTAGTCATTGTTCAAGTAACTATACTGCTCACTACCGTACCTGGGGAGTAGCTTGGTTCTCCCTTGTCCCATTAGAATAATAATAGGGTTATACATTCTGAGAAGTATTAAGCGCCACCCACTACCCACTTTGTTAATGATATAAAGGACATGTGAATGTTAGTTTGTGTCTGTTGTGGTGTGTGATTGTGGTTAGAAATATTTTTTGTGAAGTCGATGATTGTATTTGAACTGTGGTTTATCTAGTGATGCGTCTTCGCCGTGGAGCCATAAGGTGAACAAACAACAGGTCTTGTTAAAACTTCAGGTAAATTCTATTTCCAGTATAAACGTTATAAAATAGCCTTTTCCTTCCTTTCTCCTCAAGACTTAGTTCCGGATGTCAAAGTCTAAGTCCAAGAAGAAGTTATAATAGTCAGCAGTATATCCTTATGTAAATCCTAAATTGATAGCTGTGCAACGTTGTCTAGATGAGCAGTGTTGAGTGTTTATGTCAGTAAACAATGTGCCTCTTGTGTCTAGAATGAATCAAGTGACGATGACTTAAATTTGTCCTCTCTTCATATGAATTTGAAGAGTTGATGTTGTGAGAACTCAGAGGATTAAAATATGTAACATCTTAAGGTATGCCTCTGCAATATGTTTATCATCCGTAATTAAGATCTGGAGAATATGATACTACAACTTTAATACATCTCAAAATTGAAATATTAAATACGTTGATACTTGATACCGCCCTGGAGGTATCAAACTGTGAAATTATAAACTATATACTTCTCTTTACTTCAGATGATATGGGTTCATAACTTCGGTAGTGTAGAAAACTGTAATGACCGTATTGATACTTCTGAAGTGTTGGTGTAGATGATTATAGGTTTAATACTTTTTATTATTTAAATACCAAATATAATTACAAAGTTGATAATCTCATTATTTAAATGCTTACATAGGTATAGCATTTGTAATGACTGGACTGACACTTCTCATGATTGAAATGCAAACGCAAGTATAAAAAGTGTAATGGGATATAATTTTTATTTTATAGTCTTTTTGTTATGTAGCCCTTTTATTTTTAGAGTTCTTATTTGTTATTGTTTATATCTCTGCTTCATATCGTCTTACCTAACAATGTAAGCGGCAGCGAAGAATTTTATTATACTAATATGTTTCAATATATGTGTTTCACTTATGGGCATATAAGAGAACAATTAACTTGATTTCAGGAGTTATTCATAACGTTTAACCTCCAAATTTTAATAATTTTATGAATATTTTCTCATCTATGTTATTGTTTTCTTACAGGCATTTACTCTTCCACGGCCACAGTACCAGGATGACAAAGGAAGATTCCTCTCGGGTAAGTCCAGATCTAATTTCGTTGTTAAAATAAACATGTATTTTAAAACAAGACTAGAAGGTAATTCAAGGTTTGTAGCTGTTAGATTTGCACCACCTACTAAAATGTGTAAGCACAAATTTCCTCCAGATTCTACTAAATTGACTAATGTGTTTCTTTCAACTCATTAGAAAATTCAAGGTACATTGGTTCATGGTTAAAAGCTACGCAGAAATAAAAATTTACCCAAAATTATCAAATTATCAAGGTTTTGTAAAATATATTTTATATTTCAAGTTGTTAATGATCGAAAGCTGTATGGAAAATAGACCGTTTTACTTCGCTGGCGAAATACGGGATAAGTAAACGTTTGATAGGAAGTTTTAAATTACAGCAGAAGCTGAGATCCTTTTGCAGGTGCTTATTCTTGCAAAATGTGTTTAATACTGGTTACTTCTGTCTTAACACACCTTCATTTTATTATTAAGGAAGTTTGATTTTCATGATGACCCTCATGGAATTATCAAAAATCTTTCGGGGAAGATAAACCACACACAACATACACATTAAAACTATTTCATTATTAACTCTTCAGGTACGATTTTGTCACCAGTTCAGACACCAGTGGTCATCTGGCATCTATTAACACAAACATAAAGAACAGAAAATATGTCTTATATCGTTTAATATTCTGTGACAATATTGACTTGTGTCATAGTCTGACGGGCAACAATTTTCAGAGGAATATTAAAAGGAAATTCATTTTTAAGTTACAAAACCTAAGTGTTGTTTGCTGCACGGTCCTGTTTTCTCTTATAGGGCGAGGAATTGAAAGGTTAAGACTTAAATAAATTGAAAATATGATTAGATTTCAGTTATAAAATTATATTTGATTCTCCATGAGAAGACTAGTATGAATGTTAGAGTACAACAAAAATAACTAATGACGTAACTCTCAATTCGAGTGCCGTTTTGAATCCCAAGTTACTTGAAGGTCTTCCTCTTAAAAGTTGCACAGTATAAAACGAAACGGTTGCTTAAATTTGAGAAAAAGTTCTTATCTGTGCAGTGAGATATTTTTTCTTAGAAATGAGATATCAGCGTTATCATCTAATTTAAAATGAAAGCATATCGGTTTAGAAATAAGACCAGTGCACTTATTTTCAAATCTGCATGTTTTTATTTTCAAACTCTTTCTATGAAAATTGTTTCTCGGTGCATATATAATAACTTTTTTCTCAATTATAAGAAACCGTTGTTTACTTTGTGCACACGCGATTAAGACGTAAATAGAGTTCTTTTCAGATTACTTCATATTGAATGTGCATAGCTACAAGAAAACGACCCCAAGATTGCTGGACCTGGCCACTGAGCCAATCAGCACGAATTTCATGCATGTAGCTTTTTCCGCCAAATTTGATCAGTAGAGCCAAAAGAACGCTAGAACATACACGAGCGCGTACAATATGCTTCTAAATGGACGAACTGCGAGTTGCTAGCACTTGACAATTTTACGATAGGCAATACGTGGTTCGATTTCAACAGCATTGAACGTCAGTACTATGTATTTAACTGAGAAGCACTAGTTACTCTAATAAATGTTATGAACCTCCAAGGCAAGGAAGTAATCTGATCCTAATAGAAAACATCTAATATGTAATAGCGAAATTGATAAATTTATCTATTTTAATACAATTGTATGGGTCAGTGCAGATTAAGCTATTTCGGGGTCCTGGGCTATTGACTTTCGCCCTTGGCTATACACCGAGTTGGGGTCCCTATTTCCTATTCCCTGTAGCCGTGAGAGTTACTGATTTACCTTTGGCGGGGACGCTGAACGAGTGGGGGGGCCTGGGATGCAGCCCCTTTAGCCCAAACGTTAATTTAACATTAAGTTACACATGTCGACTTCTGAAGCCAAGGGATACAAGTGACATTGTCGAATAAAAATAGTTCGAGGTAATCTTTTATATTTTGATTTATATATAAAAGATTACCTCGAACTATTTTTATTTCGAGGTAATCTTTTATATATAAATCAAAATATATGTGACACAAAACTGTCGTATTTTGTGCATGGACATATTAAGGTTTCTTTGTACAAAATATGAACAGTTTTGTGTCATACATATTTTGAATTATATTATGTGTGAAAGATTATCTCGATCTCTTTTACTCGTCAATGTAACTTATATTCCTTGGTTTCTGTACTCCTCATGTGGACACAAGCAAATTAGGTTTTCTAATTTCTGAGTTCAGAAACACAGTATCATACGACAAGCTATTTACTAATTCGAAATCAAATGTTTCTTTTAAAAGTTTAAACTAGCTTAAATCTTTTTCACGTATTCTGTGACTCATTATAGATTAGCTGAACTTCAGTATGACAGTTAAATGTACCACTTTATACAAGAAACAAATGGAATATAGTAACGTTTTATCTTGTTCAGATCCTTTGAAAGAGGGAATTCAGATTTTATTTTTGGACTATCGACTTTAATTACAAGATGATGTTATCTTTAATACAGCTAAATAGTGCCGATAATTGTCAAAGATTAGATAATGATCATCATTTTTCCATTCTCACCATTAATTGGACTTTTGTTTTAAATG
>JAGDQP010042460.1:0-16540 GCA_022664845.1 Lepisma saccharinum | reverse complement strand
CAATGATGAAATATCGAAAAATTTTAGAGAGAATATTCGTCAGTATAACAACGCGATGTCATTTGTTTCATTTGGCGCTAAAGTTGAAGTGCCAGCAAATTATGGTCTGTATTGTTTTAAAATTCATGGAATAATTCATCATCGTATTTCACCATTGTATGCCCAGACCCAAGAAAGGAGTTCATACGGTCAACTATATATCCTTGACTTTACCAAAGCAAATGAAATTAGAATGTCTCATGACGCTAATGCTTTCCTGAGAGAGGATGTACTTCGTAGTCCATGTACATTACTCGAAGATTTCAATCCTTATGTGCGATCGTACAAAACAATGCATGGAAAAGTTGAAGAAGAAAAGCCTTGGCTTTGAAAGAAAATCGCCCACAACTAAATTTTGTAATGAGGTTCTATCATGAACCATCTGCAGATCGCCGGCGTTTTAATGAACCAACAAATTCAGAAATTGCCGCAGTGTTTGAAACAGCTCATGGAGCGCCACCTTCTTATAGAAATATTACAATTTATGAGAAAGAAGGAGGTTTGCAGAACCTGAATTATGATAGTATGCACTGTGATCCTATGTCTTACACCTTAATTTGGCCATGTGGTGAAACCGGTTGGCATATAGAAATGCCGGCTGTAGGTGAACGTCAAACCAAAATCCGAAAAACGGTGACTATGCGAGAGTATGTTTTGTATAGAATTGCTGTACGAGGTAAAGGTCCCTTAGGTCATTTTAATCCTGCCATCAACGCTGGGAAACTGACTCAGCAGATTTTTGTGGATTATTATTGTCGCATTGAAGGAGACCGATTGAAGTATATCAGGAAAGAACAAAGTAAATTACGTGTGGAAACATATGTAGGTTTAGCAGATGCATTACATGTTAGGGCAGAGCAAGAAAATCTTAGCGTTGGACGTATTGTCATTTTACCCTCTTCCTTTATTGGCAGTCCCAGAAATATGATGCAAAATTACCAAGATGCCATGGTTATAGTTAGGAAGTTTGGAAAACCTGACATATTTATTACTTTTACATATAATGCTGGATGGCCAGAAATTGTAAATAGTATTCATCCTTTGGAAACAGCAAATAGCAGACCAGATATTATTGTTCGAGTTTTCCACACTAAAGTTAAAGAACTATTATGACTGATTCATACAGTACAAATCTTTGGTAGAATCACGACATTTCTGTACACGATAGAGTTCCAAAAACGCGGCCTTCCTCACATTCATTTACTATTGACTTTAGAATGTGATTGTAAATTTCGAAATCCAGGTGAAATTGATAACGTTGTTGTATCAGCTGAAATTCCAGATCCTTCAAATATAGAACTCTACAAGCTGGTCACAACTCATATGATCCATGGTCCATGCGGTCGTCTGAACCCCGCTTGCGTTTGAATGTAAAATGGAAAATGTAAGAAAGATTTTCCGAAGTCATTCGTTGAGCAGACAAATGAAAATGTAAATGGCTTTCCTTTATACAAACGTCGAGATAATGGCAGAACTGTAAAGAAACGAATTCAGGGGGAGTACATTGAAATAGGAAATCAGTTCGTTGTACCCTACAATCCTTTCCTCCTTCTCTATTTCCAAGCTCATATTAACGTAGAAATCTGCTCAAGCGTACGCAGTATTAAATATATACATAGATATGTATACAAGGGTCATGACTGTTGTAATTTACATATAGCTGTACAAGATAATAGGTTTGACTATGATGAAATTAGTCTGTTCTTGAATGCTAGATATGTTGGTCCAACGGAAGCTGCATGGAGGATGTTCGCGTACTCTATGCATGATCAGTCGCACACTGTAGATCGATTGCCAGTTCATTTACCAGATTCCCAAGATGTGTTCTTCAAAAGCAGTGCTCCTGAAGAAGCGTTAATTCAAGCAGAATTGCGCAATACCAAGTTGGTTGCATGGTTTAAGTTAAATAGTAATCCAGCCACAAGAAGTCCTTATATATATCCTGAGACGCCAGTACATTATACACGGAAGGCTAATCAGTGGCATAAACGAAAGAATTACCATAGGATCACAGGTCGTATGTACAATGTTTCACCGTCTGATTCAGAACGATATCATTTACGTTTATTACTGCTTCACGTAGTGGGTGCTACTGACTTTAAGGATTTAAGAACTTATAAAAATGTTGTATATCCTACTTTCAAATCAGCAGCTATGGCACGCGGCTTAACACTTAACGCCTGCGAGTGGCAACATTGTTTAGAAGAGGCAACTTCATTTCAAATGCCATATCAGTTGCGACAGCTATTCGCATACATATGCGTTTTCCAGATGCCAAGTAATGCATTAAATTTGTGGCACCTGTTTAAGAATTCATTATCTGAAGATTACTTGCAGTCTCACCCTGAAGATGTTTCTTATCAGCTGGCTCTTCAAAATATTTCTGAAACTCTAAAACTTCACGGGTGTTCCCTATCTTCTTTTGATCTGCCCCCAGTTCAAAATTTGTTAGTGAACATGGAAAGTAACAACGTTCAAGAATTAGCAAAACCGCAACAATTGACAAACATGATGTCAAAGGCAAATGAAGAACAACATGTCTTCATAGATGAAATTAGAGGCTTGATTGAGACGTGTGATGTAAATGTGAGTAATGCATACTTCCTAGATGGCCCAGGAGGCACGGGAAAAACTTTTGTGTACCAGTGTTTAATTGGCCTTTGTGAACAACTTGTACTAAACGTCATTTCTGTGGCATGGACTGGAATTGCTGCTATGTTACTGCCTCATGGTCGTACTGTTCATAGCCGTTTCAAGTTGCCATTAAGTTTACATGAACATTCAATATCGGGGCTAAAATTGAATAGTAAAGAAGCACGTGAGATTCGATCCGCTGGATTGATTATTTGGGACGAAGCTCCTATGGCCAGTAAGCATTCTTTGATGTGTGTAAACCGGCCCTTACAGGATATAATGAATAATGGTGTGCCTTTTGGTGGGAAAATCATAATATTGGGGGGAGATTTTAGGCAAGTTCTACCTGTTGTTCCTCATGCATCGCGAGCTACAACAGTTCATAATTCGATCAAATTCTCACCCTTATGGCCCGTTTTCAAAATATTCACCCTTCGCAAAAATATGCGTGCCAAGCCTGAGGAGTGCGAATTTGCTAACTTTTTGTTACAAATAGGTAATGGTGAATATAATCCTGCAGACATCAATAATTCCGACTTAATTGATTTACCCACTTCTCTGGAGTCAAGTAGAGATATTGTGACCGAAATCTATGGCACAGACTTTTCAGCACTCCAATATTCTGTTATCTCTAAAATGGCTATTCTCGAACCAAAAAATGAACACTGCAATGAAATAAATAAGAAGGTTTTAGATCTAATACCTGGAGAAGCCAGGAGCTATACAAGTGTGAACCAATTAATAACTGAGGATGAAAGCGAATTGCTGCAATTTCCCACAGAAGTTTTAAATAGTCTTGAGGTCAGCGGTTTGCCACCACATGAACTAAACTTGAAACCAGGCTGCATTGTGATGCTCCTGCGCAACCTGAATGCCGCCTACGGTTTGTTGAATGGTACGAGATTCAAGGGATACAAAATGTACGATAATATACTGGAGTTGGAAATTCTAACTGGACTAAATATGGGACAGAAGGTATTACTACCTCGGATTGATCTGTCTCCATCAGATACCATTCTACCGTTTTCTTTTAAAGGCAGACAGTTTCCCATAGGACTGGCCTTTGGTATGACCATTAATAAAGCACAGGGACAAACTCTTGAAAAAGTGGGTATCTACCTACCTGAACCTGTTTTCACTCACGGTCAATTGTATGTTGCTCTGTCTCGCGCGAAATCATTTGAAAATGTCCAGGTTCAGATACAGCCAAAGGGTCGACGCACAGCTAATATTGTATGGAAGGAGCTATTATAAAGTTATGTATAATTTCTAAATGAACAAATGATTAGCTATTTATGTACATCTATATGTTAATAAAATTTTCGAAAAAGAAAGCAGCTCGAGTATATTCTATATTCCTCGCTTCAAAGCAGCATAGGTTGATAGGCGAAAATATAAAAATGATAAGGCTTTCAGATGCCGCAAATCCTTAACTTTAATACATCGCCAACCTACCTAATGCTGCGGAGCAGCACGGATTTACTAGTTATCTATTAAGTTGTTTTGTGTGTACAGTGGAAAAGGCGGAACGCCTCACAATGAAGAGGGGAATTATTGAAACAAAGGAACTAAGTTTTGGAGCTCGTACATATGCATTTATTTTTCTAATTTAAGTGAATCTTTGCTTCATAACTAAATAAATGGAAATAAAGGTAACAATGTTTATAAACTTGATGCGCCGAACTTTCCAATACCTAACTCTGTGTTCTTCAGGGTTTTATTTCATATACTCTCATTCCCTCAAGAGACAACAGGTCGAATTCATCCATGTCAACGGTAACGAACATTTTGTGAAACAAAAGCTATATGAAATGAAACATCGAGCGGTCGTGGCTCAATGCTTTGGAGCTGGCTTCGCATTCCGGAGGTCCAGGATTCCATTCTTGGAGACGGGTATCCTGACTGAAGTTTTCAAGTCTTATCAGGCAAATGCCGGGATTATATGTTATTTCAATGCTATGTCCGTTTCCGTTCAACTTTTTTTCCGATTGTTCATGCTTGTTGTTGGTTGCTAAGCTCCAATGTAAAATAGTCTACGAGTTGTATATGGAGATACCAGAAATAAATAAATCTTCGGAAGTCTATGTACAGACAGACCACAAGTGTCTGGAGACAAAGGCATATGTTTCCCTACTTAGTTGCCAGTTAAATAAGGTATCATTCAAACACTCACTCATTTGTGCCAGACTTCAGTACTCGAATTCGTGACGTACAGACTAGCACAAACACACATAGAGACAAACAATAATTAAAAGAGCTCTTTTTTTTATCCTGAACGTGTTACGTTGTAGCTAAAGATAAAAAAGAGAGACCTCAAACAATTTCCTTAGTCAAGATAGTATGACTACATAGTTTTTCCGATTTTTTTTTAAACTTTACTCCCAGATGAAATGCTTAGCATCGAAGCCGTGTGTGCGATTTCTCTTATTTATAATGGAACTGACAATATTTGAAATTCGAAGAGTATAGATAAGAGAGGTTTCTCGCTGCGATAGTCAACATTTCATCAGGCAATCGGGATTTCTGAAAATGTTAATATTTCATTAAATTTAATATTCTAATAGCCACGGGTCGTGCATGCAGGTGCCGACCGGGTAGCCGTGCGGTCTAAGGAGTTAGGGCAACGACTCGAAGGTCCCGGGTTCGAGTCCTGGTAGGGGCATGGGTGTTTGTGGATTTTAACTTGGTGAAAAGGGTCAAATCGTGACGGGACGAAGTCAAAAGTGTTACTAGACTGTCCCATAGAAAATCAAGTTTTTACGTGCATGAAGGTAATAGTGACACCCACTACTTGGAATCTTTGGCGTGCCGGAACTCATTACAAACCATGGACTATTCACCCATTTCTGTTAATTATGATTCGCCACTTTCTTGCATAATTTATACGGTTCGGAAATCGAAACGGGAGGGCATGCCGTGGTCCAGTCAGGATGTGTTTTTGGGTTGGCTCCCGGATATCCACATGGTTAACGCTCTCGCCCTTGATAAGAGCGGTTCCGGGTTCGATTCGCAGAATTTTGATACCTATCCAGTATCGTGATAAATATTGGGGAGACACTTTGAATACAAAAACGAGCAAATTGGGGTCATGGAAGCCAAAGTACAACTGCGACGAGAGCCAATGCGCTGACTATGTACTACCCAACGAAAAGCCGTTTGAATTTTATTTTATTTTATTTATGGCATTCAAGCATCTCAGGCTCACGCCGAGCTAAAAGCCGTCTGGCACACCTTGGCGCTCTACGGAATGTCGTACCATTAGTTTAGGTTTAAGTTAGTAGACCTGGTTTTAGGTGTTCGAAACGTCAGTGTGGCAAATTTCTGCATGGTTTGATAAAGAAACGAGATCATGAGTAATATTTTCTCGTCGTGAAAGTTTAAAGAATTTTATTCAAACGTCCATCAATGCTTTGGTTTGTAGCGACAAAAAAAGCGAAAAATAGATACCAGAAACGTTCCTCCGGAAATATATATGTTAGCGACTAACCTGAAAATAACCTTATTGGTCAAAAGTTGAATTTTACATTTTAAATTTTTTTCTGCTTCTCATTGAGCATTTTGAAAATAACTAAGAATGTCATTTTACAATATGTTGGTCAATTCACGTTAATACTGTTAAGAAGAATTGAATTTGTGGAAGTAGACGCCCTTTGTTTGTTTGGAAAGCCTCAATGAAGTCGGTCACTTTGGGCATCGATCCGAGAACCTTGGAATAAGAAGTGCATACAATTTCCACTGTGATGTAATCTTGATATACACTCCAGGAAAGCTTGAGGAAAGTAGAACTTACTTATATTTAAAATGTATTATTTTTTGCTCTAAAGGCATAGTTGAGACAAATATTCTCTTTCATAGTCATTAAAATTTAATAGTAGATATCTGTCCATATTTTACCAAATTAAAGCTTGCAAAAGCTAGACATGTGCAAAAAGACAAATAAGAATATCTAAAATTATTTGAAAGACAATAGTTCTGTTGGTAATTCATTCTACTCGATGAAAATGATCCGAAGCGTGAAGATCAAATCTCCTCATAGTCTAAAATCAGCTTCCTACATAATGACAGAGGAGTAAGTTGTTTCATTTTTTCGCAAGTAATTAAATAATAATTACAAGCATTACTATTAATAACAATAATGCTTGCTATTTACACACATTGTTCTTATGTGGTTATGCACAATTCTTATTTTGAAAAGTATGACAAACAGAAACGCGCGCGCGCGCACTCATGCATGCATACATGGTAAGATATAATGGATGACTGTATAATATAGTGTATAACTGAATATGAATTACACCCCCCCAATAACTTTAGACACCCCCCTTCGACTACATTCCTGGCGTACTCCCTATACCAGACATTCTCTGGAGTAAATAGTGGGCCCAAATAAGGACGAGTAAGACGACTTTCCGTATGAGTTACCGCCATCCAGCCGAGCAATGATAAATACGACAAACGTTCGTTGAATTTAAATGTATGCAATTCTTACTCATGTTTGTTATGCAACCAGCCATCTTTTCTTAAAAATCGTTCATCAAAGGAAATCTGAGATATTGATCTGTTGCAAACGAAAGGAATTATTGTTACTTGCTGCAAACTATACTTATTGCAACCAGCCTAATAATTACTAATAAATAGTAGTAAGTAGTAATAAAAAAGTAAACATTCTCTGAAAAAAGGATTAAACACGTCATCTGAGAGGAAATCGAATCTCGGTCTCCTGAGCCGACGCTCTACCGTTTACGCTAAGCCGGCAGCTGCAGAAAGAACGCTTTCAAAAGATTATTTATCATTCGTCACGTACTGGAACATTTGACTGTTAGATGGCAGTACAACTTCCTTTATGATTTTCTATGGCGAGTCATTCCACTAACTAAAGAATCTGACACCAAAATGCCTTTTGACTTTCCAGAAGAACTTAAATTTCTGTGTTAGGCCTTCAATTCAAGAACTCATTTTTGCGAGTGTCTTGTGTTAACTTTCGAATAGGCTTTTTTTTTCGCACTTGTCAGTATTGTTGCGCGTTAGCCATTTTACTTAATTAACTTCAAGATAGGTTTTCTAGATAGAACTTAAAAATACACTAATATATTTCTACGTACAACTCCAATAATGGGAATGAATATGTATGGAAATTTCTTATTACGTGAATACAAAATTAGGATATAGAGATAATTACTTAACCGTGTGTATTTACTGTGTCTATGATGATCCCTAATGATATGTTGAACACGTACAATTTCATTATAATACTAATTAAACGAACTGTGTTTCTCATAAGCTTTCTGTTGAGATAGATCCACCGTGTAAATAAATACACCACGACGCCAAGCGGAAAAATGACAATCATAATGAATAGTGAAGACTACAGTATTGTTAACTTAAAAAAGAAAGTTCCCATCGACAAAAATTAAATACAATTATCTACATCCACGTATATAATTAAGAAGCTATAGAACCCTTTATGGTGAAGCTCTCGTCTCACGTTTTTATAGACATGACTAAAAACAAGTACAATAAACAAATAATCAGGAATGTGCTTGATAAACTATGAATAAAATTAGAAGGATACTCAAGCAATATAAAATTCAAGTATCAACAAAACCAGACAAGAAATTAGGGACTCACTGTCTGGGTTCAAAAAGTATTTTACAGATTCATTGTTTAATGCAGGTATTTACGAAACCAAATGTAATGGTCAAGAAACGTATATAGGCCAAACCAAAAACACATCAGAAGATACTTAGAACACTTAAGGTATATTAGAAACAAAGAAAATAAATCAGGAATTACTACACATATAATTGGTGAAGCTCATCATATAGACAACAGTAGCATCAGGTTTCTTAGAGGAGCAAAGAACCAATCAGAAAGATTGATTAGAGAAGAATATCGCATAATAATGAATATTTGTTTAAAGTGAACACTCGTAGAAACAACTATAATTAGAAATACGAGAAACAGTGTTACAGGTACAGAATATGCAGACATTAAAAGGAAAATGGAGTTTCAATACATTTGCATATATCCCTTCCCAGTGCAAATTATTCTTATGATACTAATGCCAGGAAAGCACGCAAGGAAATTAAAATGACGTAAAAGCTTGGATATATCACGAACGACCTTTACGAGGTGTTTATTTTCAAACTGACACAACCTTCAACCCAAATCTTCTTTCTCTTCCATCTCAAAGTAGAAGGTCTAGTTTTTACGTCAAATGCCTCAGAGCTTCACTTAACCTTGAATCCATTTAATTTTTACTCTCTCAAAACTTCCTTTCCGTTCTAAACTTTTTTTCTACTTTATACTTGAATCAAACCTTAACTCTCTCTAATTCAAATTATTTGAAACTCATCTCCAAAAGCTTTGTTTTTACTCTAAGATCATTTAGCTTCCACTACATTTTCAATTCACACTTCAACTGTTTCCTCTAGTTTAAATCGAGACAAACTTTTCACTTAAAACTTCTTTTATAATTCAGTTCCACATTCGAAGAGTCTTTGTTACTTTTAATTGGCAGAACCTTACACTCAAAGTTTGTTTGTAAAATAAAATTAGCTTAACTTAATGCTCGATGGCTTTTCTATGATTACACCAACTCAGTTCTACACTAGGCATTTCATTTTTATCTTAACTTGTCTTGACTAATCTAACTCAAAGTCATCTTTAATAGCTTCTCTTTCATTTTATACTTCTTTCATTCCACTTTCGAAACCTCTTTTCTTATCAGATTTTGTTCTTACATTCACAGCTTGTTTTCTCATTCAAATTAATTAAAAACTCACGCTCCAAAACTTTTCATTCACCTTTTTTCTTTTCCACTTCATAACGTTTTCTTTTCATCTTACATTGACCTCATATTACAATCAAAAGTTCGTTTCTAATTCAAATTCACTCCTAAATCTTCTCTTATAGATCTGCGCTAGACACTTCTTTGGTATTTTAATCCACACAACCATATACTGAAAGCTTATTTCTTTGAGAAAATTAATACAAGCTCGAAACCTTTTCTTATTCTATATTAGTCTAGGCGCTCCAGCGTTCGAGGTAGAAAACTAAATGATAAAAAGCTGTATTTTGGTCTCATCTGACGCGGAATCCATCCAGAATTGACACAGTAAAAGCCTAACGCTTTCCAAGTTTGGATAATGTGTACAGGGTGTTCCAAAGTTGCTTAAATTACCATATGATATTTTATGAAATACCATTGTTTAACAGCAAACTAAAGCTCCTACGAAAAAAAAATCGTCAAAGAGGAAGATTCTAACATTTTATACAAACTATAACCCTTTTTAATCCCCTTTAAGTGACAGGTTCATGTACATATACAGGCTGGCACAAAAATTCAATTTCTCTTTGACTCAAAAAAAGCAAGAAAGAGTCAAAGTTCTCCGAAAAGAACTACCACTCAAGCATGAACAGGCCGTTTTAGATGTTGCCGAATGGTATCTAGTTGTGATTACCAAGTTGCGGGTCAGTAGATTTTCTTTGTGACAGTATACATTTCCTTATAGAAACAATCAGAATGATAAACACTGATTTGTAATATAAGCTTTTAACTTCTCTTGTTAGTTAGTTAGTACGGGTGACATTTTGTAAGCTTATTTTGACCCACTTCCACATATCTGATTGACTTTCAAACTGTTTACACTTACATATTTTGGATGACAATAAAATATTTTCAGGTTCCGGGTTGGGTATTGTACCCGAGTTGTTAGTGTTGCTACTTTTAAAAAAAATCAATTTTCAATTTGCTTCCATATTCTTATACGTGTATATACCAAACTTGGTATAAACATTAATCGACACAATTGGAAAAGAGTGTGGATGTTCCATCCCTAAGCATTTATATATGCCAGTGTTGCCAACCAATTTCAACTTACCTACTTATACAAATCTACACGTGTCCATTGATTTATACCACAAAGTTCGCATACATTTGCATTTGGTACTCAAGAAGGTCATACAAGCACTCCGGAGATCGCAGGCAATACAGTTGTCAGTGTTGCAAACCAATTTCGAATATCTAATATTTTAAATTACTTCCATACCAAATATCCGTATCTGCACCAAACTTGGTATTTTTGTTACTGGGATAAGTCGCATTGGTACTCCGGCTATCGCAATATTTATTGTTGATAACTACATCCAAAATTTTAACATTTCAAATTACTTCCATAAAATTGTTCGTATCTACATACACTAAACTTGGGATCTGAGTATTGGAACAGGTTATAAAGCATTACAGCCTTGTTTTCCAAACACCGACAAGGAATTGAAGCATCGTAGTGCACACAACTAGAATATACTACATTTTGGAATACGTAATCAACATGGCCGCCATCTTGAAATCTACCATATTGGATAGAGGTCAATTTTCCAAATGGCAAGTGGGTCGTGTGACGTATCAAACAATACTAGAATACTCCCAGAAATACATTCCAGGTGTTAGATTTGACCTATCTTTTACGATGTCGGAGTTATCTTCACTGAAACTTGGCTGTCCATTGCTACATGTGTTCATTTATCCACCAGGGCTATTTCCGTACCGATACTTCTGTAATGGGATTTTTAAATCACCCTACTTTATTTTCGACATGAAGTCAAAATTCAAAAATCCATAGCTCTGAAACCCATCATTTCTCTATCTTCAAACTTTGCATACCACCAGCCACTATTTGTAAGATGAACATATATATTTTTTTATAAAAATGTGTTTTTGACATTTTCAAAAATCAACATTTTTCAAAATGGGTCAAAATTTTTATTTTTATTACCAGTAAATTGTGTTGTATATCAAATTAAAACGCATGAAAAGAGCTTTAAAACCAGATGTAAATAATTTCATTAGTATCGATGGTTGCAGAGCTACAAGGTGTTTTGTATATTGTGCTGTTGTGAAAAATTTGATTTTTTTTTTCAATTTTTGAAAACTGATAATTCCGAAACCACTGACCCGAAATTTTTTTTTAAAAAAAAGAAGGAATTTTCATATCCTCAACAGATGTACCAAAAATCATTGAAATCCAAGATGTTAAGGTCCAAAAACATTCATTTTGTGGGTGATTTGATATGGAATAGGTCATTTTGCGATTTACCGCTATTAAGCTATAACGCGGGGTAAAGTATCAAGTTATTACTGTATTTTTACAGATTTTTTCCCCATCCATTTACAAACTTTGTTTCAGGTTTTGATTTCCAAACCTAGAAAATATGATATATCATTCCTGTAGTATACACAATTGCTCGGTTCGATTTTAACCTTTACATGCATGCACAGGCCGCTCTACAAGCTGAAAGAGCGATCGCTTCTCAGGGCAGGACTTTTCCTGACGCCAGTGCCCTGATACTTCTTATTTTTGTTTAAAACAGGACGAAGAAATTATCTGTTAGTACTCATAACTATATATTCATATCTCCTATATTAAAAAACTATTACTAAGAAGCCTGTTATTATCTTCCTCAAGGACATATTGTTTGTGTTGCATGTATTCTTGTTTATCTGATAGGGGGTTTACTACCTAGGCTAATGAATATGCCTTTTACCTCCAATCCTAGAAAAAGAAAGAGGTAATTCTTCTTCTTTGTAACTGCTCTAAGTACGTGTTACGTATCATTCAAGGCAATGGGAAATTACTCAAATCAGATTTTTTTGTGGGACAGCGGAAACGGATAATTGTAATTGTTGTTGCACAACCAAAGAATGTCTTACAAGCAGCAAAAGAAACAAGATTTATAAGCAGATAATGTAATTATCAAGTTTTAAAATTTTGAACAAAAAAAAACATTGCGTGTTCGATTTAGTGGTCGATTGTAGAACTGACCCTAAATGCTTTTCATTTACTAAGGAAATGCTCTCAATTTTTCTTAAGTTTCCTTTACAGACCCTCTACTGGATGACTTTTCGTAAGTCTTACATATTTGAAGGGTGCACAGGAAGAATGATCAAAGCCCCATGTCTGAAAGTTGTAAGGAAAAACGTATTTTAAGTATAAACATTCGAATTTGAATTTACTTTTGGCCTTTATGCATCTTTGGCTCAAGCCGAAAAGATGCATGAAGGCTAAAACTAAATTTAATTTCAACTTTAAAATGTGTTTTTTTTTCACAGCTCTGAAATATGGACTTCGATCGTTCTTTCCGTGTACCCTTCATTTGACACTAGAACAATAACCATGCGCATTGTAGAATTTCGTACGACACTTAAATCCAAGTTGTGTTTGAAATAATTAGTGTTGAAATAAGTACAGTAATTATTCTTAGTGCGTTGCGTGTTCAGTTTCCAAACTGAAATAAATTGAAATGTCCGGGTTTTAAAACATTTCGAGCTGGCAACACTAGATATGAGTAGGCCCACCGGAGATGGTTTCCTTGTTAGTATATTTACAGACTATATAAATTTGCGAGTTAATTTATCATTTTTAATTTAGCTGGAATACTGGGATAGACTGCAATGAACATGAAACAAACAAGGTGAAGATATCCCCAAATATTTGCAACTGCTGTTTTTTATTTTTTTAAAAGCAATAGTTTTAAATAATCTGGACAAATACAACGCTTCTAGTTTGCTTTTTCAGTCGCCAAATAACAATTAGAAATTTTTTCATTGCCCTACTCAGAGGAATAATTATATTTTGTTAAGGAGAATAACTAGATTTTCGTAGAACAAAACAATTTTTCAAATAATGAAAACAAAGACAAAACCACAAATTATATTTTTTTAAAAAAACGAAGGTAAACATGGAAAAATAAACAAAATAATTTTCCTCTGAGAATTAGAATTGGTGTTACGTAATTATAATAATTGCTCTGCAGTCTCTAAGCATTCTTTTGTCCAATACACGCTAGTTTCTCTTTCTGATTATATTAGGATGTTTTGCGTCAAAGTGCGCTCATTAGATTTCTTTCAAGGCTGTTTGTGTCATAAAATATATTACATATACTAATTCGTAGTGAAACCTAACAATGGCTACCGTACGTATTAGTTTTTCCTACATTGTTCGTTCGTCTGTTGGTGTATACTGTCAATTCACAAGTAGGTCCAATATTCATTCATATACAACGCGGAGCTTTGAAAAGCTCGATCTACCACGCCACAAGCTCAAACAGGTTCAGGGGTCCTTCTCAATATCGGCGGCAAAGGCCTGGAATGCGCTTCCCAAACATATCCGAGATATGGAAATATTTAAATCATTTAAAATTTCGCTAAAATTTTTCCTACTTAAGGATCAGCAGCTAACCTCCAGTACACATGATAAATTTACTACGTAGATGTCAGATGCGAAATCGGTTCAATATTGTCCTTTTGTGCTCATTAACACAATTATTGGTTGCAATTTGTAATGGTGTTTTATTGTGACTGTGTGTGTATGTATGTATGTGGTTTTATTTTTTTTTGTTTTATCCACATTATTTTACTGATTTTGTAACTCTGTTTTTTTTTTTCTCTATTTGTAACTGAATTATTTCTCTTGTATGTCGTCAAATTTTGATGTGTTGTATTTCTAATTATGTATTCTTGACAAGGGTTAGGTGGTAGAGCAGCCTCCGGCTGAACCTCGCCCGCTCTAATAAAGCCATTTTCAATTCAATTCCACTTTATGTACATTACGATCACTGATAACAACATGCTATACGTAAACACGATTTGAAAATTTTCTCAGCGGCTAGTCAGGTGTCTTTATGGTTCCATTATACATGCGGTGGAGATTTTATTTTGAGAACCTTATAGATCAAGCAACAGTAGTGCAGATACGGACGCCGAGACATTGTCAAAATATCATTATAAAATATCATGGGTAAGATGTGCTGAGTCTTACGTAATCCAAAAGCGAACCGAATGCAAGAGTTATGAACCTTTTGAATAGCCATCCATCTACGAGTAGAAAGAGACGTTCCATACACAGCATCACAATCATCAAATAAAGGTAGAATAAGCACATTTGCAAGGTATAAGGTCATCGACTGTTTAACTACTGAATGTAAAGAGCGAGAGAATGGAAAGAGCTATTGATTTTAACCATGTTGTACTGTTATAATCTTTGGAACAACATCTAGCAACAATTAAATTCCACATTCTTTCTTATAAATAAACTTATCGATGTTTCAGAGCGCTTTTTCGACCACAGCTGACAAAGGATGCTTTCGTCCATAAATACAGGCGCAAGTGGGCACAGGTTTTGATTCAAAGGAATAAGTACTTATATTGAGTTCTAAGTCTGGAAACACATGTTTATTTGTAAAAAAAAACACCTTAAAACAATGGAAAACAAACATACATTAATCAGGGATTCCGCCAGGATTTTCAGTTGGGGGGGGGGTAGTGTAAAATAAAAATTGGGAGGGTGTAAGTGGAGTTTTGCACGATTTCTATCGATTATAGATCGTAAAAAAAGTTGGGGGGGGGTGCTCTCGAAAATTTGGGAGATGACATTCTGGCGGAATCATTGACATTAATGGGCACTGGGTGGAATGCACTACCAGTTGCAGGGTTTCTCAACGTGGTGGTCGCGACCCCCAGGAGGGTCGCAGATTTTGTACAAGGGAGTCGTAGGATGAAAAAGGTTGAGAAACGCTCAGTTAGAGGATAAGTCGAGAAATATTCTGTTCCTTTTGAAGTAGTGTAGGAAATGACATATTTATGTATGCTAATGAGTACTGGATAGCACTTATCAGTATTCGTTGGATTTGCATTTCTTGCACTCTTTCACAAACAACAGAATATAACCAGACTTTCCATTCCAGTTAACTACGCATATTAATGTCACTGCTCATTATCTCCCTGAAAAGTAAATTTATGACAAATCTGACTTTAGCAGTGTATCTAGCCCAGAGTAATATATTACATCACGATCTTCTCATTTAGAAAAAAAATCGAGCAAGATTCAAGATGGCGGCCAGGAGGAACTCGCCCTCTAACGGATAGCGTACTGCACCCAGTGTCCATTAATGTCGTATTTGTTTCCCACGTTTTTTAAAATAAACGTGTGTTTTAAGACTTAGAGAACACTATAAATACTTATCATATTCTTTTAAATAAAACGTTTGGCCACTTCTCCCGTCTTTATGGACGAAAGCACTCATGCTTTCTGGGGGTTTCCTGATCTACCTTATTCCTCTGACAAGATTGGTCGAAAAAGCGCTCTGAATCATTGATAGGTTTACTTGTTCGTGGTTTATTTTTCTGTGTTACAATGTCCTATGACTTTCTGTTTCTGTTTGATTGTTCCTCACCATTCTATTCCAAATTTATTATAGCTGGCAACTTACATAACAATACTTTCAAACAAGATGAATTCGAACCCGTAATGACTTGACTTAAAAAGCGAGCTCAATAACACTCAACTAAGTTGAATTGTTATAAAGAATGGAATGTCCTACCGGGGATTTGAATCCCAAACCTTGTGAACCAAAAGGATTTGGTGAAATTATAAGTGACTGTTTGAGGTCATATAGATGCACTTTTATTCGTGCAAGTCAGTTTCCTTTTTTTTCGAGACGCAAGGATTATTCCTTAGTAGCGCCCAGGATATGATTTGTAAGGGGAAAGATGGGAAATTCCCTGGCACCCGTGTGTTTCCCCTGATACTTCACTTACCTCTTATCTACTAGAAAGGGAAAACATTTTTAATAAAATATTTTCAAAAAAAATCTTTTGAACGCGTATATTGCATCCCACATTGTTGGACTAGCATGTTCTGTACTACGGAAGCTTTATTCCATTCAGATCAGGTACCACTGCCTTTTTCATGTCACATGACTGCATCAGTGCTATCCAGTTAGCTCTAAACTTAACGATTCTGGGGTGCTTGATTAATATGTACAGTAATATGGGCCTGACTTAAACTTGTGATACATATATATTTCC
>JAGDQP010042459.1:5356-16540 GCA_022664845.1 Lepisma saccharinum | reverse complement strand
TTGGATTTATTTCTAACTCTGGCATGTTTCTGTTGTTCGTTGCTTCTATTTTGAGAAGGGTAAAACGAAAGTATAGATTTGCAAAGGTGAAATGTATTTAGTATTTCTTGGTAGGATATCGTAATGACCAGCGTGTATAGCTAACACGTGGACATTGTATAAACAATAACACACATGTTTATAGAACAAACATGTGGTTATGCAAGTAAACAAATAATACATACAAACTAACACCAGATGGAGCAAATAACGGAAGACAGAGGGAGCTGGAGTCAAGTAGGAGAAACAAGAGGAACCACCCCTACATTCACCTTTAAGCAGGATTTGCACAGAGCAAGAGCCATCACTCATTTCCCCCGGGTGGTCAGCTCCTCTCCTTCAACCGTTCGCAGTTTGCTAAGAAACTGGAACATCTTAGTACGTAGTTCACTAAGGAACTGGTACTATCCCGCACAGGTAGTTCGCCAAGGAACTGGTGTGCACTCTCACACATAAGTCCCAACTTAACCTGTACGTAGTTTGCTAAGGAACTGGTACAACCACCTGATACGTAATTCGCTAAGGAATTGGTGTCATCCGCACACGTAGTTCGCCAAGGATCTGGTGTGTACTCTTACCTTAATATTCTCCGTACGTAGTTCGCCAAGGAACTGGTACAACTTCCCGACACGCAGCTTGCTAAGGAACTGGTGTCATCCTATTTTCCAGAACCTCTAATTGATCACTATTAAATAAGACATCTTTAATCATTTGTACTCAGATAACTGTAAATTGTGCTCTTCGGGACGGTAATTTTGTTAACTTTGTTCTTGTATGTAAATGAAGGGTTGAGGGTTAAAAACCAATCCCGTATATCTTGGACTCTACCAAATCAAAACTAAAGGGAACATTACGTGGTGGTAGGCGTCGACTTCACATTTTAAGGGTGAAGAAGACAAAAAGTGCCCAAAGAGAGCACAAAACGAAAGCCCAAAAATACCCATTATATTTAATCTTGTCAAGCGATTATATTCTATTTTTGAGTATCACTGTTTCTCAGATACATGGTTGATATTGCTAGGTTAGGATAGGGAATCAGATTTTCAAATGTCATTTCATAAACTTCCTATAAAACACTTTTATAAGTAAATGCCAGTAAACACAAGATCTGGTGGTCGAAACACGAATTTTGAAAAAGAAAACGAAAATAGCGAGAACGGCGAGATGGCAACTCCATTAAAGCCATCCTTCAATTTGCCTCACTTAACAAAATTTTCTGGGCACATTAACGAGGACCCCGACAGATTTTTTATGTTATTCGAACATTTAGCTTCTTTGCAGCAGTGAGACGATACGAAGCGGAAAGAGCTATTGCCGATGTATCTTCAGGATAGAGCTTTGGATTTGGTATTCCAATTAAAATTACAAACCCTTCTAGGTGAGACAACTTACGCACAATTAAAATATAAGCTTGTCAGCCTGTGTCGACCGAAAATACCACTTTATAAGGCAGAATTGGAATTAAATGCGATGCTGCAACATATAGATGAACCTACTGACTCTTTTTTTACGGAAATTACGAGCAATAAGACACACCATTCCGGACGCAACAGAGGAACAAAAAGTTCACTTTTTGTCATTAGGACTTAAAAAAGAATTTGTTAAGAATATTGCGTTAGAACACTATGCATCCGTAAAGGATTTACAACAACGATTGCACGCACTTGAAGTATCAACGGACTTATTAGGGAAAAGAGAATTCATGGAAAATCTCAAGCATTGCTAAGATTAATGGATCAAGCACAACAGAGTCATCAATTAAGAACCTCAATCAATAATCCAGTTCGGCAATCTGAGGGACAGATGTACCCACGGATGAACTACCAGAGGCTATACGGCCATTTACTAGATAACCAAATTTTGCACATACAAAATATGAGTAGGCAACAACCTTTTCCTCAAATTCAATACCAACAATCGGCAACAACACAAACTTTTCCATCATGGACCACACAGGAACCCATAATAGGCTTACGAAAAGGAGAACCAGAACCACCTGGTCAAGTATATCCCTACCAGCCGTCCTCAAGCATAAGAACTTTATTACCATGGCCCAAACCTGAGCTACCTAACGAGATACCTGTATATCAGCCAACAAATTCACAAAGTATCCAAACCAGGCCCCAACCGCCCATTCTTGCTTCGTATAGCAACCAACCAACACCCCCTGGAAAGGAACCCGTCAAGCACATTATTGACACCTCAACCTACCAAATACAACAAGTCAGTCCTGTTCCTAGTCAGACAATCCAACCTCAAAATAATTTAGAGAGTATCACCAATAAATTGGCCGAATTGTCGCTAATGGTTATTAAAAATAATACTAGCCAAAAGAAAGACTACAGGAAGAACAGGAACAAGAAGTATTATAATAATAACAAGGGAAGCAAAAATGAGGCACAAAATAACAAAAAAGATGGTGAAAAAATCAAAGTGGTTCTGGCACAGTTTCAGTATGTGCCGTATGTTTTAAGCCAGGACACTCTGCACAAATTTGTTGGCACCGTGAAAAGAAGGACACGGATTTGGGAAACTAATTCCCGGATCCAGAATGAAAATCACAAAGGTCCGCGGACGCAAAAAGAAACAAAAAGGAGAAAGCTCAACTTTCACCAAATGAACCTGCCGCAACTGATTCAGCAATAATTTATGGTCAGTTGACAAACAACAAAAATAGGGAATTAGTGAGATATAATACCGACGAAAACAAATCTATGATCAATTTACGCATCGGTGATGAAATAATTCCTACTGTAATAGATCCAGCAAGTAAAATTTCCATATGGTCTAGATCTCAAATACCAAAAACTATAAATTAATACCATACGTCACAAATGTCCGTGGTATTGCGGGGAGAATTGTCCAAATGAATTTTATTGCATCTATTAAATTCAAAATAGGGATCACTTCTTACTCACATTATTTTCGTATAATTGAGCAAGAACACATCGGACTTCTCATAGGTCAAGATCTTTTAAAGAGATCACAGCAAAGTTGGATTTGGAAGGATATATTATTTCCTTCTATAAAAAACCAAGGAAACCGATACTACCACATAACGAAAATAGAGACACAGCAATTTCGCAAACTGTCATTCAACAAGTGAACGAAAATATTTCTGCTGACGTGATAATTACAAAACATATCACTATCCCAGCAAGAAGTTATTTTTCCTTTCCGTTCAAGTCGAAAACCTGAAAGAGAAACAGCAGTCAGCATATATATATATATATATATATATATACATTTGTTACAGTCGTTACGTGACAAATATAGGTTAAGAAACTTGCCATTAAAAATGCCTGTGAATAACTGCACAATATTTGTAATTAACCCAACGTCAAAGAAAATAAACTTGAAAAAAAAACACTCCAGTGGCATACACTGACAAAAATGCGGAAGAAATTTCTCTGAAAATTGAAGACGTAAAGAACCAGGACTTGGATGATGTCTATAAATATAGGACGAAACAAGAAATAGAAAATAGACTAAAATTTACAGAAAATTTCTTTGACATCTCTGCTTTTGATATAAATCCTAATTTTGACATAAAATTAAAAGAGCAAATTCACAAACTTTTATACAAGTATAGAGATACTTTTTCGTATTTCCCAAGTGACATAGAGTCATTTAAGGGCTATGTACACTGTGTAAGGATCAATAAAGCAGCTACCTTTCACCCAACGATCTCCTAGCGTTCCAATTGCCCTACGAGCCCAACTAGATAAGCAACTAGAAGACTTACTCAAAGCAAATATAATTAAAGAGACAAACACAAGTGAATTCTCCTCTCCTATGTTAATGGTTCGCAAGCCTAATTCTAAATAATTTCGTTTAGTGTTAAATCTCCAAGCTTGTAACAAATATACTAGATACCTAGCTATTCCATTTGAGAGCACTGAGGACGTTTTGAACAGTTCAAGAGGAAAGAAACTGATTTCATCTTTAGATATATCAAATAGCTATTTTCAGCTTGATTTACATCCTAGTAGCTGGAAGTACATGTCCTTCGAAGTACCTCATACCAGGAAAACCTACCAATTCAGAAAATGCGTTATGGGAGATTCAACTAACGCTCAGTCTCTGTCCATAGCAACTAGAATGATATTAGAAGGCCTACCTGATACTATCACATCATTCGCAGATGACATACTGGTCAGCGATTTTTCCGGCCCTCAACATATAAAATCACTAGAAATGTTGCTAAAAAAATTAAAGGACACATAACTTCAGACCCAAGCCGCAAAAGTGTCACCTCTTCTACTCAGAATTGCATGTACTAGGCCATAAAGTAAGTGGTGAGAAGATTATGATCTCGCCAAAAATTGCCAAAAAGATACAATAGTTTAGCCGTCCTCGAACTAAAGGACAATTAAGATCTTTCCTTGGCCTCACTTCATTCCTAAGGCACCATATACATAGATACACTGAAAAAATTGAGACCCTCCAGGCAGCTCTCTCAAAAGGAACTAAATTTTCTTGAAGTGAAGAAATGGAAAAGGTCTTTGTTAAATTAAAACAAGACATTCTAAATGCACCAGATCTGCATCACTTTGATGATAACTTAGAAATTAGGGTTTATGCAGACAGCAGTAAGATACAAGCTGGCGGAATATTGGCAACTTACGACCCTAAGACCAAAATAGAAAAAGTTGTATCATACTGTTCAAGACGCTTGTCAAAAACTGAGCGAAATAGCAGCAAAAAGAGTCAGGAAATATCAGCGATTTTATATTGTTTAAGAAAATATAAGTACTTCATTATGGCCAGACCCTTCATATTATTTACTGACAGCAAAGCCTTGGTAAATTTACAGCATCAGCCTGACAAAATTGGTAAGTTCCAGCGAATAAAACTGTACATTAGCGATTTTCAATTTGAAGTACGCCACAGACAAGGAAAAGAACAACCAGCAGACATAATAAGTCGTCTGGAACAACTATCCCACATTGAAAAGGATATCGATGACAAACAATTGAAAGAAGAAAGCATAAAAACATAGCAAACAGGTTAAAAACTACTGACATAGTTGACACCTCAGAACAAGATTTAGTATTTCGTTCTAATACTTTGGAAGACAATTTTTGCATCCAGCATAATATCTCGACCGATACCTTAATTACCGAACAAGAAAAAGATCCTTTCTTTTCTGGTATAATAAAGGCGCTAAATGGGATACAACCAATACCAAGCACAGCAATAAGAGCAGCACAGTTATACACTATTAAGGACAAAGTTCTTTATAGAGTACAAAAAAGACCACGACACGGCAAAGTGTATGTCTTATGCATACCACAGACACTAACGCGAAAGCTATTTGAAGAAGTACATGCTAGCCTCATTAGCGGCCATTTTGAAGTAACCAAAGTCTACCAACATTGTGTACAAAAATATTATTTCCCGAGGATGAAACAACTAAATAGTTTATGTACCAGTCAATGTCTCAGTTGTCAGGAATTAAAAAAGCATAACAGTAAAAAACATGGTGAATTACTTCACCAGCCACTACAGAAAATTAGCGAGGAAATGGCATACGACATCTGCGGTCCTATATCATACAAAGGAAGAAATCTATAAATCAACGTGGGAATCGAATGCGCCACACGCCATATGACAGCAAGGATAACTGAACATCTCAACGCGCAGTCCATTTCTACATTTCTCGAAGACGATTTATTCGTGTTTTTCGGCCTACCAAGAATTTTGCACCTTGATTTACATCCAGTTAATACAAGTAATACTATAAAAGAACTCGCCCACAAATACAACATTGAACTCAAGTATAGCCCTGCGTTTAACCATAATTCAATCGGCATAGCGGCACGAGCTATACAGACCCTTCAGAATATACTTAAACAAATGGTCCAGAAAGATATGGATAATTGGCCACAAATGTTGCAGAAGGCAGTCTTCAGCTATAACTCCTTCCCAAACACGACCTCAAACGAATCTCTACTCTTCTTACTTTGCGGTTATAATCCAAGGACGGCCGCAGATTGTGCATTCAACATTAGTCCTCTAACCCAAATATCCAGGGAAGAACTACCAAAAGTGAGAGAGGAAATCGCAAATATTACTTAAAAACAAATCTTGAAACAAAAAGATTTTATGACAAAACCCACAAACAAATTGAATTTCCAGTTGGCTCTCTGGTTAAGGTATTTTTTCCTACCAGAAAGATCGGACGTCCTGAGTTGTGGACTTCACATTACGTCACTAAGTGCACCATACTGGAAAAGCTGAACAAAAACTTATACCGAATTCGTTTTCCGGACGGATTTCGCAAAAAGATTGAGGACATCTCAGTAGATAGAATCCAATTCTACCATGAGGACAATAAGTAATAAGCAGTGACTACCATTTGGTTAAAAAGGAAACAACGTAACCAATAAATCATATAATGAGAAGGAGAGAGAAAAAAAATCATGAGCGGACGGGGACATTTAAGTTTTGAATAATCACGACAGATGGCATTACTCACAAGGCAAGAGAAAGGGACACTGATTAAGACGCTAACTAGCGGCGATTTTCAATACTACAAGTACTTCGCAAGTAACATATGACAAATTTTCTATCTGAAAAAAAGAGAGAAAAAAAATTGGATACATACCTAATCCACATAGAAGGACACACTTCGTTGACCACTCTTCCACTTCTTCAAATAATGTACAGTGGCCCACTCGTTGTTGGTCAAGACCAGCAGGTAATCTCGACAGAGGGTAGACAATTGAGTAAACAACCGCTTCTCGTCCACCGTACTGTCGCGCAAATACCGTAAGGGGCGTATTAGGTTTCCGATTCGTCGAATCAAGAAAACGATCTTTTCAGAAGTTATTAATGCGGGACAAGTAATCTTTGTTCAATTGCACCAACATATTGTACAATACTAAACTTGAAACAATTATGCTTGTAATACAAATCATTCTTTTATCCCGCAGGGAGGCCAACGAATCCCAAGGCATTCACCGTGATGAACACCTCAGCATTTATATTTCTACTAGGCAGTTTACTATACTGCCTTGATGGCAAAGCAGAAATAATCATCAAACAATACGGAATATCAATGGGAAAAATAGAAGCCATTATCAATTACGAAGATGCAGAATTTATTCCATTTCGCCTTCACATAGACTTCTCGGCAGCCCACCTCCAAAATGATAGCTGTACTGGATACGAGAAACTAATAGAAATTATGCACCAACGAGAGAGACAATTCGTGGACAAAATTTCTCAAACGATACCATGCGATTTTAAAATAGGATGTGTAAAACGACATAAACGAATGCTATTACCAATTTTAAGTGGGTTAGCTAACTTTGATTTAAGTGGATAAAACATGTACGAAACGCACAAACTTAAAAATGCAGTCAATCAATTACGACAGCAAAATAATTATTTGAATGATCAAATTCAATCAATCAAAGAAAGCCAATATCAACTAACCCACATAGTCGAAAATATTACAGTTGCAGTAGAAAAGGCAATATCGCAAGTGCATAGCGAAATCCTTCAACTTCTCTGTACAACAAACACGAATGAACGTTTTCTAATCACTCTGCAGAATTTTCAACTTTTCGAAAATCATTTCGACAGTATTTTGCAAAGTTTATTACAAAACACAGTCAATGGCGTTTTAATCAAACCTTCACTGGAAGCAGAAATAATTAAGAACCATCCAATTTTACGTAATTCTTTAATCGCAGAGAACCTTGGAATATTCTACCAAAGTTCCAAGAGTTTCTTACTAGCCTTTGACCCAGTACTCGCTAATATTGATATTATTCTGGAAATACCCAATATCAAAAGGTCAGGTTACCATTTAGTCTATAAAATTTTAACAACGGCTTCTTAGCAAAAACAGCCCACCTCAAAATGGTATTACCAGATTTCGTAATAAAATCTGAAACGGCAGTATTTGAAATAGATATGTCGCTTTGTTGTAAGAAACGTAAATTATTTTCTATATGCAAAATAGAGGACCAGGCCAAGTCACAGAAAACAGATTGCCTATATGATTTAATTTTCCAAAATTCTACAAACAACTGCCAAATTAAACCTTAACTTTCTTCTCAAGAAGAGTTTTTTACCTACACAGCAACAGGCATTCATTTGGCGACAAGAAAACAAGTTTATATTTTAAAAGCACACAATAGAATACTTCTTGAACAGTCTGCAAACTCAAGTAATTACTATATTCCATACAGCCAATTTGAACGCATTATCACGGATAACTTAAATTTACCTACCAGACGAATAATTGTACTGGCAATGGAATATATAACTTTACCAGAAACTTTATCATTAAACTTTACCTTAAATTTCCAAAACCTGCAGCAATCGATAGGCAATTTACAAAAATTATTAGACAACTAGAAAAATAAACTTCCATATATGTTTTCAGACTTGCACCTGCATTCCTCCCTTTCTTGGACTATAATCATAGAAGTTACTATAATTTTTACATTATTTGCCATATTATCAGCTACATTGTGTATTATTATTATCGTTTAAAGAAACACGGAAATCTTAAATAACTCATTGTCTCCTTTCAGAATATGTCTGTATATATTATTGCTAGTATAGTTGCAATAACAGTCATCGTAATGTCGATCATATTTATATATATAATATGTCAAGTTGTCAAAGGTGTGTATCAGCCAGACAGTGATAAAATTGAGACTCCCATATCATCGCTTGACATAGAATGTCACAATATAAGTGAAACCAATAACCACAAGGTGAACATTGCATCAACAGAAATAACAACAGTATGCAAGCACACGACACTCACCAGTGATCCAATCACACAAACATTAAGTGAACTTGTGTACAAGTACTAACATCTCACAGCAACCACTAATACGGCCCTACGACTCGAGGATAATGATGCATCAAGCTGAATCTGCCTGTTCTGAGGTACACTGATATTAGCTTATAAGTTCCAGTGAAGCTAACATCCATCTATACAAGTGCATAGTGTAGTGATAAAGTGATCTCGAATTAAAAGAGATATAATAGTGAGCGAAAAAAGAAATAGTTCACAAACCTTGTTTACTATTTCTCCCCAAAAGGGGGGGGGGACGTAATGACCAGCGTGTATAGCTAACACGTGGACATTGTATAAACAATAACACACATGTTTATAGAACAAACATGTGGTTATGCAAGTAAACAAATAATACATACACATTGGAGCAGACGACGGTCAACTCCTCAAACTAACACCAGATGGAGCAAATAACGGAAGACAGAGTTAGCTGGAGTCAAGTAGGAGAAACAAGAGGAACCAACCCTACATTCACCTTTAAAAAGGACCTGCACAGAGCAAGAGCCATCACTCATTTCCCCCGGGTGGTCAGCTCCTCTTCTTCCACCGTTCGCAGTTTGCTAAGAAACTGGAACATCTTAGTACGTAGTTCGCTAAGGAACTGGTACTATCCCGCACAGCTAGTTCGCCAAGGAACTGGTGTGCACTCTCACACATAAGTCCCAACTTAACCTGTACGTAGTTCGCCAAGGAACTGGTACAACTTCCCGACACGCAGCTTGCTAAGGAACTGGTGACATCCTATTTTCCAGAACCTCTAACTGATCACTATTAAATAAGACATCTTTAATCATTTGTACTCAGATAACTGTAAACTATGTTCTTCGGGACTATAATTTTGTTAACTTTATTCTTGTATGTAAATAAAGGGTTGAGGGCTAAAAACCAATCCCGTATATCTTTGACTCTACCAAATCAAAACTAAAGGGAACATTACGATATTATGTATTTAGTATCCGTTTAGTATTTGTTATGTTTACTATACACTGCTATAAAACATATTTGTGAAGTTGTTGTTTGGTTGTTAAACTAGTGATAATGTTGAGTAAACTCACTTTTGAAGTGAGCGCAGCTAAACTCAACCTTCAAAAACTGAGCAAAGCTTAGGCTCAAACTCGCGTATAAAAACAGCGCTCTCAAAGCCACGCTCACCTTATGTAAGCTTACGCTCAGAAATGCAAATTTATTTACTCGGCCTAAACTGAGATCCCTGAAAGCCAGAAAAGGATAAAAATAAATTTATATTAAAGAATGAAATGTATGTGACTGGACCGGGGATTGAACCCGGGACCTTTGGGTGTAGTGCAATTGGTAGCGCATTGGGACTTTAACCCAAGGGTCCCGGGTTCGATCCCCCAATCCAGTCACATGCTTTTCACTGTTTAATATCAATTGTATCTGTTTAATATCTCTATCTGTACAGATAAAATCGGAAGTTTTCTCCATTTCAACTTTGGATAAACTTTATACGTTTATTTTTAAACATATATATTGTTCATAGACGAGTTGCAAACTTCTGTTAAAAAACTGCCATCAAAATCGTAGATCTGGATTTTATCAGTTAACCGAATGAGCAGGGAAGATAGAAATTGTTTCGCACAGCTGGAAAATCTTTCCAATGCAGCACTGGATGGCAGGAGCGTATTGCGTTTAATGTGCATTTCTCAATACTCAGTCAGTCTTTACCTATTCCAGCGTTGTAACTGTGGCTGTATCAATCAGTGTTCTATATTAGGAACTGAAGATGTGGCATCCTCCTACGTATTGAGGATGTCTTCGAAATCAAAGCCTTCATTTTGCACAGGTCTCACTTCAAACTGAGGATTTCCATTTTTGAATTTTTCCTCTTCTTCGACTTCTTCCAAAATTCCTTATTTTGCTTCTGCAGCCTTTTGTGCATTCTTTATCCACTTCAATTTAAACCTGGGGTGAAGAAGGCTTTATTGCATATATATAAAACAGAATTCAACATACTGGTGTGAACAGGAGAACTGGACTTCGGGTCTCACAGTACAAATACGATAGACACGATGAAATCTGCGATACCGTTTCGGTCGTTAGAGACATCGGGTAGGTCGAATGTTTCTTGCAATACATTCCTCTAACACTGTAAAACAACAACTCGTGGCAGAAGATTAGAAGGATTCCCTCAAACATGGAAAAACAAAACTGTTCTCTGATAAAGCAAGACAACCACACACAGTATATTTATTTGATATTAACGCATTGCATATACGTCAGGGAGAATATTATGAAACAAACATAAACCAGAATCAAATAAGGGGCAATGAAAGACACACCAAAGATAATAGAAATTA
>JAGDQP010042457.1:0-16541 GCA_022664845.1 Lepisma saccharinum | reverse complement strand
TACGGTGTTTTTTATTGCACACTCGATTAACTCGTGTTTTTTCAAGCTTTCGAAAATAGCATTCTCTGTGTTTAGACGCTAGTCCCTTCCACTACCACCGCAGTAACGATAAACGAAAACAATATCGCTATATTCCTATTGCTGAATCGTCCTGCCATTTCTTACATCACGTTTCAATTGCATATTGTATCCGTTAGAGATGTGTAGTTCGTGAACGAACTGGTCTTTTTACTGACCAGTGCGAACTAGTTCAGAGGATTGACAGATTGTAGTTCGCCAGCGAACTAAATGCGTGCGCATCTCACATATATAACTGTAGAAAAGCAGCAAAGATAGAAGAAGAAAAAATATAAAACAGAGAGAGAAAGTTTAGTTCGCGTAGTGAACTAAATGCGTCCGCATACGAAAGGTAGTTTTACTGACGAAAAGGACGTTTATGTACTTCACCGCCGCTGGAAATTTCAAGTTCAACCGCGTTCGCTTTTGTGATGTTTCTCAAGCAGAAGTTTACTCAGTTTCTCAAGCAGATGTTTACTCAGTTTCTCTCTCTCTCTCTCTCTCTCTGACTAGAATGGTGGGTGCATCAATGCATCTCTTTCATGGCTCTCGTGCTGCTTTGAAGGGAATGGGCACAGAGGAAGGGAGGTATTGTAACAACGCTTTCGCCCGGTGACATCTCTTCCCTTCTAATTTGCCGTTATTTGAACTAAAGTTGTGGTTCGCGAACTAGAAACCAGCATGCGTCTTGAAGGCTATCACGTGATCAGAAAAGCCCTTCTGGTGCTACAGGGAGACCACCTCGGTTGCGAACTATTGAACTAAACGAACTGGTCTTTTGAACTGCTCTCTCCAACGAACTAGTTCACTACGAACTAGTCTTTGAAACGAACTGAGCTGCCCATCCCTAGTATCCGTCAACCTTCTATTACTTCTGCGGGTTTGTTGAAATTTCACTGAAACAGTCGAACGACGTAATAGCCACAGCGTAGCCAATCTACGACAACTTTCACTAAATACCTTAAATTGGCACTAGCTCCGAAATTAAGCGTTTCCGACCAAAGTCGAAAATAAAAGTTTTTTCCTGTTTTCTCGTCAGGAACACGTATACAAAACTTCCCGCGTTGTTTTCTTTAGTGTAGCCAACGTGGCACCACAACTTTCATTAAATACCTTAAATTGGCACTAGCTCCGGAATTAAGCATTTCTGTCCAAAGTCGAAGACGAACATTTTTCTTGATTTAAGGTCAGGAACACGTATGGGAAGTTTGTTGGTTTATCCTTGGAACACTCTGTACGTATATATAATGGACATTATTCTCTGGGCTGTCTTAAACGTTCAAAGGTGTTATGCAATGTGTACACGTAAAGTTGAAAAGTTAAAACACTAAATGAACACTTCTTGTAAACTTATTTACTTCTTCGTACTTGGCGGAGTACGGCTACTCGGTGAAACTTTCCAAATCCTGAGCCGTTGGAATACTCACTGAATTTAAGAATGATGCCTACGAAGGATGATGTCTGCGAGAGACTTTCTGTGCACTTTCTCATAAAAGCATGAAATTTGACATGATGACTAGACATACCTGTAAGATCATTTTAAGATATTGGGGCAGTTTGAAATTGATGTAGGAGTCCGACAAATCCTAAAGGCGTCCAAGATTTCATAATTAATTATTGATTCTAGTATTTGAGTGATTTTCAGATTTTAAATGTGTTTTACGGTACCGAACACAAATCTGATTTCCCCTGAACAGTGTAACTAATTTTAAATTTGCCCAAAAGCTATCGAAATTCATGATGGTAGCCATAAATTCAAATATTTTTCTTATAGTGATGCGATTAGATGAAAAAATGTGCCGTTTTTCATAAAACCATGACATTTGACACGATGAGTATACATACCTGCTAGGTCATTTTAAGATATTTTAAAATTGATGTAGGAATCCCCAAAATCCAAAATGGCGTCCAAACCAACACTTTTAACTTCTTTCGGTAGAAGCTACACTGATGGGTGTTCTTTACTAACTTCGAACAGAAGAATCCAAAAACCAAGTCAGAAACTTTGTAGCATGTCACATTCTTCTTCTATAGGGTGTCCCAAAAGTGACATTTATAAATATATGTGATATAATTTATGAAATTTGGCGTGTGTAAAAATTGAAAATTTCACACAAAATGCTGAGCTGAACACAAATCCACACTGTAAATGCAGTACACAAAAAGCATCATGGTCAGTTTCGCTTGTACAGGGTGACTGAAAAATCAGAATATCGAAACAAACGAAATTGTAAATATACACATATTTTGAATTGTGCATAATATTAGAAGAGCAATATATTAAAAAATAACGGACGTTTTTAAACACACTCCTATGCGCTGAAAAAAAATCAGGATCAGAACTTTGTATAACGTCACACTTTATGTCCATAACATTGACTTGCGTCTCAGGCGAGCGCACGCGGAAACACTGTCGCGCAGGCACAGAACTCCTTCAACTATTATGCTGCCAAAAAGCGTTCACCTCGCAACTGGCAGCTTGGCCTAGTGGTCTACGTGTTGGAAAGATGAGCGAGAGGTACCGGGATCGAACCCTGGCGTCATTACTTTTATGTTTTTTCAAGAAAATTAACTTTTTTTTATGTATATACGCTGGAGGAAATTTAACAAAAGTATTGACCTGTGGCACTTGGAGGTTAGGTAAGGTCAGGTTCAGTGTTTTTTCAGAGACAGTGTTTCCTGGCACGCTCGCCATAGACACAAATATAACATTGACACACACACACACACACACACACACACACACACACACACACATATATATATATATATAGACTGATGAAATAACTAGAAGATGTAAAATGGCGTGGAGTTCGTTTGGAAGACCACACTTTATTTTCAAAAGCAAACTACCAATGTGTCTGAAGCATGATGTTTATAATCAATGTATCTTACCTGTGATGGTGTACGGCTGTGAAACTTGGACATTGAATGCGCAAACGACTAAAAGATTGAGAGTCACACAAAGAGCAGGATCAGTTGTTTCTATCTGTTTTTCCCTCCTCGCGCTAGCATTTTATCAGCATATCCCATAAGTAATGTCGTATTTTTGCACCTTGATGAATAAAAACGATAACTTACCGGAAACACTGCTGTTCGTTACGAAAATAGTCTTCATCGAACTCCACAACACTCTGCTACCTATCATCCAGTTGTTGAATTCCCCGCTGAAACAAGTCACCGGTTTTGGAGGTAAAGTACAGTGTCACATTTCGTCGCACGTCATCATCATATTCCAGTGTTTTGCAAGAACCAAAAAGGACAGTAGTCTATTGGTGCAAGATCTAGTACATACGCCGAGTGGGGGAGTATTTCACAGCCACGTTCCTCGATATGAGTACAGATCCTTCTTGCCGTGTCTTGCCGCACGTGTATCACTGTGTATGAACACACCCTTGCGATTAACCAAAGCAGGACGTTTCTCCAACAATGCAGTTCGTAGGCGTTCAAACTATTGACAGTAGATATCTGCGTTGATGGTCTGGTTTCGTGGCAAGAACTCAAAATGGATTATCCGCAGAATACCCCCCAAACACTGAAAATCACTTTGTAGGGTAAAGTTGCTGTTTTGGCACAGTTCCTGTGGGCCCCTTTAGGTATCCACATCTGTTTGCGGGGAATGTTACGGTAGAGGGCTCACGTTTCACCCTCTATCACCATTCTGTCCAGAAATGGCTCAGGTCTGTGACAAGATAGCCGGGAACTGCAGATGCCTACTCACTACTGCTTTTGCTGAGGGATTAACGCGTTGGGTATATGGCACTAATACTAGATGCTCAATATCCAAATTTGTTTTAGTTTTATGAACCCTCCTTCACTTATATCAAGTGAAGTTTATATCAAGTGTCGTCATTAATAAAAACACTTTAATTAGAGGCCGTCATCCTATATTTCAAGGAACGTGGGTAAATTAAAGCTAGTGAATATATTTCAGTTGTCTGAAATTCGTGTTGAGGAGGTCAGCATCTGAGGACAGCTAGAACTAACCATAAATAAAGATATTTGAATTAATGGACGCCATCTTGGATTTGAAGAGTCCTTGAATTAAATTTGAATTGGTAAATATCCTTGATCTGAAATTGAGATTCAGAAAGTTACAAACTGAAAGTATGTGAACTAGAAAGTTAATCAAGTCTGAAAATAAATAAAGACATTTTAATAAATGACAGCCATCTTGGATTTAAATAGGCCTTCCGTAGCAGCATAACCGTTAACGCTTTACCGTCAGTTAAAAGTAGTTAATGATAGGGTGATCTTAATTTCCGTTCGGTACCATAAAATACACGGATAATCTGAAAATCACTTATATACTATGAACAATATATACATATATATATATATTTATATCGTGGATGCCATTTTGGATTTCTGGGACTCCTACATCAATTTCGAAGTCCCTTAATGTCTTAAAATGACCTTTTAGGTATAAACATTAATTATTCCAAATTTCATGCTTTTATGAAAAAGTGCACAATTCTTTTAAATGTTGGCGCTAATCTGCCCCATTATAATATTTTCACAAATGGGATATACTTGTCCAACACTTGGGAGTATATAGACTCTATACAGGATTCTATAATTTACATTTGCATTGTTTTGGATAATATTTTCACTACTTGAAGAACTGGAGATATCATTCCATTTTTCGGGGATTCTGAACTTGTTGCTCCTGGAGATCCCCACAGTAAGCGGGCTACTTGAAAATGGAATTGTCACTAAGGTGCATGTCCATCTGGTATTTCGGCGGTCCTGGAATTCATTGTTTGCTGATTTTTACCTTAATTTCACTTACACTTACAAGATGGATTGTTTATCATTGTTTATTTATCTGACATATTGGTTTCTTACTCTAATACTCTTTGCACTGTTTATTTTAGTACACAATGTTCAATCACAGAAAATCAATTGTTCGAAATTCATCGAATGAGAGGGGATAAGCTTAGGTCGCTGAGTTGAGAGATTAACTTGAATCTGAGGAACTCCATTGTGGGATGGACTAATTTTTTCACTTAATCTTCTGTGACTACTAGTTGTTTGTCGGTAGGTAGCCTGAAGTTTCCACGCTGGCAAGTCTGCTTCACTAAAGGATCTTTGGGTTCGATGGCACTGCAGAGTTCACATTACCACCTATACTCCGTAACTCAGGTCCTAAGTGGGGATTGACTCTTGAATTGTTAAATTAGAGTGTAGGGCTATATGTGTTTATCTACAATATATATATATATATATATATATATATATATATATATATATATGTACACTGAAGTGCGAAAAGTCATGGATACCTAACTAATATCGTTTTGGACCCCTTCGAGCACGGCGAAGTGCAGCGACTGGACGTAGCAGTGACACGATAAGTCACTGTTAGTCCGCTGGAGGAATATACAGTCATGCAGTCTCGATTACCGACTACAATTCGGTGGTTACTACAGGTTGAGGATCCTGGGCACGAATGATCCGTTCGATGATATTCCACATGTGCTCGATAGTGTACATGTCTGGCGATCAAGGGGACCAAATCATGCGTTGGAGGTTCCCATAATGTTCCTCAAAGCAGTCACGCACCATTACACTCTGGAAATCTCATTGTCGGCAGGGTACACGAAGTCCATAAAAGGCTTGATGTGGTAGCCCTGATCCGTCGATTTCCGGTTCAAGCGGACTAGAGGACCCAAACCATGCCAGGTAAACACACTCCATACAATGACGGAGCCACCACCAGCTTGCAAAATTCCTTGTTGTCTACTTGGGTTCATGGCATCATGGGGTCTGCTTCACACATTGACTCTACCATCCGGGCGTATCAATTAGAAACGTGAATTTTCTGACCACGCCATACGTTGCCAGTATTCTAAGGTCCAATCCCCAATGTGATTTATCATCCCACGTTCAAACGCTGATAATTCCCGTCGGGTTACTATCATTACGGTACAAAACATTCACTACACAAAAAGAAGTCTAACTAACTATCCACACTGCAACTGTTTCGCGCTGTTCGGCTGGTTTGCCGTGATGTTACTGTACCGCCAACTAATTCGCTCCCGCTATCGCATGATTGTGGCATTTCAGTGTAAGCTAAATGCACTCACTAGTAATAAACCATTTACACAGCTATAATTTTTAACTCAGATAGAGGTCAAACGTATTCGTGAAATGAGAACGTTACACGTTCTCCACGCTTTCTTGTACTGATTTCTACCCATTGCATTCATTACCATACACTATTTGAAAGTAAATAATATTTGAAGGCTTTGGTTCAAAAAGGAAGTTCGAGGAAGTTCCCTTTTTGCGTAAAACGCTTTATTCTGTTCTTCCATCCTTTATCTAGCTAATCACCAAATTGTTTGTTAATATTGTGAAAATTGAGGTCAGGAGAATCCGAGAAATGAAAGATTGCAAGTGCCCTTTTACGCATAGAACGCTTTTCTGTGACGGTTTTCCTATGTGTTTTGAGAACTCAAACCATGAACACTGACTTCAGTTACTGATATTTAAAGTTATTGAACAGCTGGTTTTTTTTTACCAAGTCTGTATTTGTTTGTACACTTATTTTTCAGCTCTGCGAGAGGCTTTCGGGCTATTCAGTGTCTGAAGACATTGAGGGTATCGAATAAAAAGCGAAACATTTAAGAAGGCAGGTAAAGGATAATTGCAGCTGAAGTCAGGAGAGAATCAATATATTTCAAGAAGTAATACAGTCGTTCGAAGAAGTTTAAATCAGTAAAGAGCTGCTGTAACAAGATAAGTATTTCCACTTCAATTGATGTATATAAGGATTATGAAAAAGGCCACAATTTGAATTTGAATTTATTTATTGCCTTTCGGCGTCTATGACTCAGGTCGGAATAAGGTAACGGAAAGAATGCGGGAAGGAGTCGGCTTAAGTCGAAGGTATCATCCTAGCATTTACATTGTGTGACTAAGGGGTATCATCCCGGGTATCATTGAATGTACAATCACGGAATTTACGCTGTATGACTTGACATCCTTGTAAACCGCAGTCGAGATGTGCGGCATCTAGTAGCAAAGCCCAGGAACTCCTGAATGTAAAGCGAACGCTCTACGGTGAAAGTGGTTACATTCCAGAATCTTAGCTCAGGGTGCCTGGAGGTTAGCGTGCTAATCTTTTGTGTGTGTGGTCACGGATTGAATTCCCGTTGGGTCCATTGAACGGAGTTGCTCGGAACCACTTTATTAAAAACTGTAAGTCTTGTCCTTAGAAGCTTACCAGCTTGTTTATGAATTTAATAACAATTCATTCCTTCATTCATTCATATATTTTCCTCAGTGGCATCAAGTGGTATTGGCATCATCCCTGCACAATACAAAAATATTTCCCTTAAACCCTAACATACGTAAATTTTACGTGTGTGCTTCTTCAAAAACCTCACCCCTTCTCTTCCACTTCTTTCCGTCTAGGTTCCTTCAAGGTGTACTTCTACTGGTTTCTGTAGAGAACTTGACCACGGAAAGTGAATTACCAGATTGTATATTATTCTTATGATTTCGCTTATTTTACGTATGCTAGTATTTAGAGATAAATTATATACGTAATTTTTATCGTATGTTAGTATTAGCTGTTCGTCTGAAGTACGAATATTTTACGTATGTTAGTAACTATAGCCAAGGTTTCCTAAGGTTCATACATATATATGAAATTTATGAAAACACTACATGTTTGTGAAACTTGGTTTTCTACGGGAATAAATCACTTTAAAAATAAGCTCTTCATTTGAGTACTGCGAATGATTAGTATTCTTTACATTTGTTTTCTGTATCAAACCCCACTGAAAATTCACATACACTATTTACATAAGTGACATAAAATGTTGAGCAGTTACATTGTGCTTTTACCGATAAGTATGAATTCTGAACGTCGCGCAAGGCAGGAGGAAACATTCATAAAAATGTTCCAGAAGAATTGGATTATGTCGAGAGTGAAGAAGATGACATTAGTGGCATAGACATTGAGGATGAATTTGATGATGATAATGTTGATGACCCGGACTGGCTGCTGGATGATAAAGAAACTTCTGATTTGGAAGAAGAATATACTAGTGTTTTAGCTGTGCGAGAAATTGAAAAAGTTGAGAGACCAGTAAATCAGAAGCCTACATCAAAATGAACACGAAATAAGACTGCAGATTTTAAAGAGACACCGCGTGAGGGGGCTGTTAAACGCAAGAGGAAATCCGAATCTAAAGATTTGACAATTGATTACTTCATAGTCAAAATTGACGAGGATAAAATTTACGGAAAGAAAGGTTACTAGTGGAATACTGAGAAACAGCCAGATGTTGCCAAATGTAGAAGTAAAAACGTAGTTCACATCAGACAATGACCAACGAAATGCACCGAAGCAGATCCTCTGGAATGTTTTTGTTTATGACAGACGAAATATTGAATACTATCGTCGTTCATACAAATGAGGATTTTTTTCTACAACGACAAAAATACTCTAAACACAACCAAACTGTAAATGATTTACAATTAAAGAACTGAAAGGTCTATTAGGTATTCTTGTATTTTTAGCAACAATGAAAGACAATTATTTATCAACTCAGTTGATGTTTGATGGCTTCCATTGTAGGTTTAGATACAGAGCAACGATGTCCAGGGGAAGATTCAATTTTCTGATCAATTGTCTAAGATTCGACGACAAGAAAACAAGGGAGGAAAGAAAAAAAGAATGTAAGTTGGCACCTGCAAAGGAAATCTGGGATGAATTGGTAATAAGTGTAAAGAGAACTACAAGCATAGATCCTATTGCACAATCGACGAGCAACTGGTCGGATTTAGAGGTAAATGTCCTTTTAAGGTTTACATTAGTAGTAAGCCCAATAAGTATGGCATTGAAATCATCACGTTATGCGACAGTGGAACTTATTATATGACCGATGCAATACTTCATCTTGGCGCAGGATCTACACATCCAGGAATACCCGTTCCCACTTAATATGTTAAGCAGTTGATCAGTTCAATTAAAGGATCCAACGGAAATCTAACAATTGATAACTCGTTTATGAGTGTACATCTCGCGGAAAAGCTTCTAGAAAAGTACAAATTAACATGTGTGGGAACAATCAAAACAAACAAGCCAGAACTTCCCCGTCAGTTTGTTGACCCGAAATACAAAAGCAGAGGTCCTGGAAAATCCTTGTTCATCTTTTCTGGAACAACATAGGTAACATGTGTGTCGTTGAAACCAAGAAAGAAGTCTAAGATCGTCGCATTTATATCAACAATACATGACGATGGAAGCATACGACAAGCTTCGAATAAACCAGAAATAGTGCATACTTATAATGAAACATAAAGTGGGGTCGATACATTCAATTAAATGTCGCCGTCGGCCTGCAATCGCCTTGTCAATGGGGACAGTAATAAGTGCATGACAACCACATATTGTGTCCACTGTAATAGACCAATTTGTGGCGAATATCAGGTGAAATCATGCCAAATGTGTAAACTCTTTTCAGCCGAGGAAAAATATCCCTTTGAAGGGCACAATTTTAACATTTCTGTTTTTGATTACAAAGAAATGGTACATATTATTTACCATATTAGGGGATTAATATTTTAATTTTAATTTTACACAAACTTAAAAAAAAATATCCACGAAAGGGGGTGGTTCATCTTTTGTACCACCACACCTCAACGAGAGTGATAGTCTTGAAAACACGTTTTTCTTTTACCGAGACATAGAAGTACTTTGCACGTTGTATACATCCAGTCAGTACGTACCAGATGTTTCTTTGTGCTGCACGTTGCGCACCTTCTATTAGTTGATCTTGCTGGTTGATGAACTGCATTCTGCATATGAACTATCTTCGGCAGATGCTGACCGTATTTCCGCTGCACTTCTGGGTGTATCAGTTTTCTCTATCCCTAACCTACCTATTCATTAAGAATTAGATGAGGCTGAATAAAAATGTATAACCACAATTACAAAACCTGCTTTTGATAAATAGTATACTAATGTGTACACAATGAATCTACGTTTCGCTTTCTAAGGTTGCAACAAACACATAATGCAGGCACGTTTCCAGAATTTGGTTTCGGGAGGGCTCCAAGATCTTCCGGGGGGGGGGGATCCAACGTGTGTCTGGCCATGAAATGTATGTCAAATATATATATAATTACTCCTGAAGTTATACTATTTTCCTATAAATTTCTTAGTTTTTTTTGGGTGTCCGGACCCTGCACCCCTAAATACGTGCCTGAATGCAATGCTTTGCACCATTAGGTAAGAATATAAACAATAAAACCAGAATTTGAATACTAACTATTGGCCATGCATCTAAAAGTAGATTTTAGGATGGGTCCATGAGTTTCCGGGGTAGAGTCCAAGGTGCGTCCAAATATAAAATGTAAATTAAATATGTAAAGTTGTACATAAAACTATACTAATTCTGCATAAAACTCTGAACTATGACTCTATGCACCGAGACTTACTCGAGACGAGAAAAAGCCCGAGACTTACCATCGAGATTCGAGACGAGACCGAGAATTACCTCTCGAGACTCTCGTCTCGATCGAAACTATAAGCTTTATTTTATGACTGTCGATAATATTAATTTAATGATTTTGTTGATGTCGTTTCATACTAGAAGAAATCTCGTGACAATAAGTTTCATTCTGATAATTTTCTTAAACATGCTATATTGTAGTTTTAAAATATAACTATAAGTCATATAAGTAGCCAGTTATCAATCTTAAACTCTTTTCTGCTGTCTTTCAATAATAATATAAAAGTGATTCGGGGACGGATAAATACAGACATTTATTTTCTTCTGCGAATTTTCATCCGCATGCTTTCTCCTAACTGATAGTGTTTGTACTTCTATATACAGCTGATTTCAAATAATAGACACAAACAGCAAAGCATCTACTAGTTCTGTTATATTAGCAAGTTTATTAACTGGACAAATGGAATGTTTAACACCAGGTACATGTCTGGTGTCGGGCGTTTCGAGATGTACCTAGAGTATATGTCATGCCACAATAACACAGAGCACCCACATACACATTGGAGCCACTTGTCTGAAGTAGTCCGTGTTACGAGTCCATAGCGTCCTGAATTTGTATGTGCCCCAACCTAAACTTCACTTGGCAAGAGGTATCCTCAACAAATGGTTACAGAACCCATTTCACCCAGCTAGTATCAGACGTTTATGAAGTTAGCCCCCACCCAAAACCAATTAAGGTGAAAATTATCCAAATCGTTAGGCAGTAAGCGATAACGTGGTGACGGCGCCAGGAAATGTGGAGGCACCTAACTTTACACAGCCCCCCCCCCCCACCTATACAATATCTGTTCGTCGTTGTCTGCAATCGTTAAGGAGGAATACGGAGTTCATTATTTTCGTTAGAGAGTGAAGGATAACTTAGTGACGACACCAGCAAAAGTGTTAAGTTAGCTCCCCAAGGTACCCCAATGAATAGAATTTTGTGTCGGCGTTGTGTGCAATCGTTAGGGAGTCGTTAGGAAGGAATAGGGAGTACATTATTTTCGTTTGGGAGTGAAGGATAACTTGGTGACGGCGCCAGCAAAAGTATGATATTAGCCCTCCAAGGTAACCCAATGAATCAAAATTTGGGTTGCCGTCATCTTAGGTAATCGTTAGGAAGGGATACGGAGTACACTATTTTCGTTATGGAGTAAGTTATAATGTGGTAACAGCGTCCATCAAATATGGCGAAAATTTGAATCTAACCCCCTAAGTACCCCAATTAATGGATTTTTGTCGCATTTCTCTGCAATCGTAAGGTAGGAATATTGAGCACTTTATTGTGGTTATAGAGTGAAGGACAAACTTGGTGAAGGCGCCAGCAAAGGAGTGAAGTTAACTCAGAAGGTACCCCAGTTAATAATATTTTTAGAGTTTTCAATCAACTACGAATACTAATGTCACATAGCATGATCTCTGTCAAAAATAAACGTATGACAAAACTGGCAACACCTATGTATTTCTGCTAAAATTCTTGGCCAGATAGATGTTACGTGGACCCCTTACAATTTAAAAAAATAAAGTTTATTTGTTTTTATTATTATTAACATTTTGTAAATGAACGTGTGTTTTCCGAAATAGATTACACATAAATGCTTATTCTTATTAACCAAACGTTTGGTCAGTGCGTCCGTCTTTATTGGCGAAAGCACTTTTAATAGCGTTTTCTGGTGGTTTCCTGATGTACCCTATTCCTCTAGCAACTTTGGTCAAAAAGCGCTTTGAAGTATCGATATGTTTACTTGTCAGAAGTATGAGTCCCATCTGTCTGATAGTTTTCCAAGAGTCGGAGGATCTTGGACCATTGACGACACTTTAGTTGCACTTCTGTGAAGACTTTACGTGTGGGCTTTATGGATCGATTAAACATTTTTCTATGGATGAACTTAGGTTGTTGACAATGGACAGCAAATGGCCAGAAACTATTGCACGTCTCCTTTCCTTTCCTATAATATCTCAGATGTGTTGTTAAATAAAAACTCTTAAATTACGCGATAAAAACCCACGTGCAAAAAATATTGCAAGTTTTATTTAGAAGGTGTTTGTAAGTAAAAAAGGATTCTCTCCGTCATACCATGCAAGTGCGGTTACTTCGAAAAGGTCACCATGTTTTTCCGAAGAAGTTTAATATAAGTCTCCATTTTCTGTAATATATAGAACTACCAACAGTATGACTGTATACAAAACACTGTGATGGTTGAATCACGACGCCTTTTTGCTAAGGAGGTTAAAAATGTATCTTTGTCAACGATTCGAGATATAATATCTCAAACCGGTCCTCATGAAGAAGTCCGAAATTTCGTCAAGAGAAAGATAATTATAGTATGTGGTCAACTCACAAGCTAAAAAAAATAAAATGTAATCTTTACTTTCGATTGATTTGCTTGATAGAAGGTAGTTACTGAAAGTTAAAATTGCGTCTTTTATGTATCGAAGGAATATGAAGCTACATGAAGCCACGGTGGCTCAATTGATAGAGCGCTCACCCCTGGTGCTAGGGGTCGTCGGATCGATCCCTGCTCATGCCATGTGGGCTTTGTGGTGGACAAACACCGTGTGCGTGGGTTTTCTTGGGGTTCTTTCGTTCCCTCCTACTTTCTTCATTCCACCAATTCATCCCATCATCATCCTGAGCCATAGTTGCCTAAAGACCTTAAAATAAATTCAAAATGAAGCTACATGTACACAGTAATCAGCTTGAACTAAACCAATCACTTCGGAATAAAAGGTGTAATGTTTGCTTTGAGTTGGATACGTATTTTAGATTCCCAGCCACCAAATCTCCGATGCTTTTCATGGGGACCCATCTGAAATATTTACTCCCGAAAAGGCATTTCACGGCGACGGGCCATGTTCTAATTGTTAACGAACATAATGTACTGCTTCCTATGTCTCCCAGCAAGCCCTCATTATTGGCGGAATTTTCGATTTAAAATTGAATAGTTATGACTGTTTGAACTAACAAGGAACGCTCGCCAGGTGTCAAAGCCCGATTTTGATGAAAATTCGTATGTAGATACACTCAAAGTACGTATATAATAAACTAAGAAAGTAGCGCAGTCTTCGGCCTCCGAAGCTAAAAACAGGGGTTTCGGGTTGGCGGTCGCGTGACGTCATCCGGAGTTGTACACACACACAGGAACCAGCTAACGGCACGTGTTATTGAATATTGACAGCGCGAATCTCGCCTTTATTCCAGAGAAAAAGTAGTGTGTTTGTTGGATGTGGAGTTTATTGTCTTTATCTCTATAGTGCAGTAATTAAGTTGTTGTCTTTTTTGTTTGTTTGTTTGTTTGTTTTGTGAAAATGAGCATTTTGAAGTATTGAAAGATGCCTTGTAGCTGTGCAATTGTAATGTGTTCAAACAGAGCTGAGAAGACGAAAGACAAGTTATTTCCGCTTCCCAAAAGACCCTGTCATTTGTCGGGAATGGATTGCAAAATGCAAACGACTCGACAATGTGAATCCAAAAACTGCGAGAGTCTGTTCCGTTCACTAGTGACTATGTTCGGAATTTGAAAGCGGAATTTTTTAATATAAATTGTTGACGTGAACTGAAAAAAGACGCAGTACCTAGTATAAATATCCCTAGTATAAATATAAATGTTCCAAAGATTTTGTCAAAATGCTGTGCTAATGATATTTGCAAGTGTGTAAAAGAAGATAATAGCAGCTCTCGGGCCGAATACAGAGACATTCGAAAGCGAGCGTTTGAGACACTTGAGAAACTATCCCCTCGTAAAAGAATAAGTGTTAACCCTACCGACCTTATTTCCTCCAATTCTTCAGCAAACGAAAATTGTGAGACCAATACAGTAATAACAAGCCATTTGAAAAATTGATGGAAGCAGAGTCTGCAAGAAGAGAGTAGTGCTACAGTGGTGAGATTGAGAAAACAAAGTAGTATCACAACAGCCTCGCACTCCACATTTGCATATTTTAATTATTAAACACGTGCTTGTTGCATGAATTTCTATAGACGACACGCAAACGTACTCCGTGGATTGACAGCTCACTAATTAAAAACTAAAATTCAATTTAACCCTTGACCTTTGTTTCTTACCCCTTTCCCTGGCTTGGAACAGAGAATCGTACTCCCCCTAAAGGCTTTTTGCCTTTTCTGTTGATGATGAAAACATAAAAAAATTAGGAAGAAAAAAACAATTTTTAATTTGTAACCCGAACCACAAGAAGATATAATGAAGTCATCGCCTAGGGCTCAAGGCCAATTTAGTTCAAGAAAAGAAGCAGAAAGGGTGGAGATGATTTTTTTAAACGAAATAAGAAATAAAATTATTATTGTTGATCATTGGTATCAATGCAAGAAACTTGAAGTACTCGTCAATATTACGAAGATTTAGGTACCTCTTATTAGTTTTTTGTTAGTACAAGGAAACGGAGTATATATGAAAATTAATATAACATTATATGAATAATAATAATTGATGAATAAAAGTGCATACTACAATGGCATTAACGAACAAAATTATTTGATTAAACGACATTCTAGGACTAAAGCTCATGCGCATGGGGAACGAATGAAAGGAAAATGCGCAAGAATGTTACGTGTAGTAATCCAATGAGTTTGTTTTTATGGTGAACATACATGATTGGTTGAAGAGTTATATTGTGATAGCAGTTGAAGTGGAAGGAAGTCAGTTTGTGAGAAGATAGCCATGGCATCATTTGCAGATTGACGAGAGTGCCTTAGTTACAGCTGCCGCGGAAGTCGAGGCCTCTGTGAAACCTACTATTTCATCGTGTAAGTGTACTGACCGATGGATCGACGAAGCATGCATTTGGCGTGCTATTAACGATTGGACTCCCGGCAACCATCTTATATGCTGGGGATGTTTTAAGGGAAAAGGCAGTCAACGTGATCATGCTTGCATGGGTATGGATGGATTTTCGTTTATTCCAATTCCCTGGGAGGAAACACAATCATCGTTAAACAACAAAGCAGCAGATATTTTGAAGAATCCGGAAACTCAGCAGAAGTTGTTTGCTGTGTACTTGGAATCTCATCCTGATGGTGTGAACCTTGCAAAAAATTTGGATTGGGCATTACAGCACTTGATGAAAACTTGTGTTTGGAAGTTGAAAGAAGCATTGCTGGAAAAAGATTGCCACTCGTCGCCATATTGCTAAGAGACAGTGTTTGTGAAGTGACATTGAACTGTGTAGTGGACATTATATTCATTGGAACTATAATTATTGGACTTATAGTTATTGGAACTGTGTAGTGGACCATCCTATTTACTGGAACTGTGTAGTGGACATTGTGTTTTTGTTTAGTGAATATTATGGCTCAGTGTACATACTGTATTGGTGAATATATTTTGGACAAGTGTGTGTTGAACACTGTAAGTACTTATTTACAAAATAATTCTATTGAATGCGCTGAGTGTAATTTACATCAACCCCATAATTGCATGTACGTTTGGAATACCGGAATTGTTATTGCTAACTATATTCAAAGTCATTTGAACGATCCAGAACTTTTCAAAGACTATTATGAACTTTTTGTACAGCAGGGTCATTCACATATTTTGAAAACTACCTTGTTTAATGTTATTTGTCAATTTATTCGAGACCCTGAATGCATTGCACAAATTATACCTGTAATTGTAAAACAAAACAAAACTCTGACTAGTTCACGCGTACTTAGTGCAAGACAGTACATCATTGACTTTCAAGGGTTTAAGATTTCCCCTAAGGAATACATTATTAGAGAATTTTGTTTAGTTGCATGTGATGCCACCTTGATATTTCATAGTCTTTTGAAATTACCTTGCGAACGTTGTGATTTAGGTGCTGCATATCAAACACAAGTAGATTGGCTCACACATCATTTGCATGGGTTACAGTGGAATACGGCCAATGGATATACTGTATCCCACATTCGCCATATATTGTCACAATGTTGTGATATGGGATCCATCTTTTATTGTAAGGGTCATGAAAAGATGGTGT